>BQNB010036383.1:14994-50168 GCA_026074375.1 Tanacetum coccineum | reverse complement strand
GTAAGTAAGAAGTGAAGTGTGAAAGGCTTGTGATATGGTTCCTTTTATAGTGAAAATATCTAGGGAAAACCATTAACACCAAAACCATGGTTTAGAAAAAGGGGAGTGGTCTTGTAAGTGATTAGCATGGTGTGTAAGAGAGTAGCTAGGTGTAAGTAAAAGTTGATGGTTTGGTAGTAAGCACATGGTATTTTCTAAAGCAAAATGGTATGGATTTTATGTAATTACTTGTATGATGGTATTGATTTGATGTGTATGTATACACATAGGTTCGACATAGGTGGAGTTTTGTGTAAGAATTATATAATTTTTGGGTATTGGGTATAATTGTGGGTTTTACTTAGGTTTAGATAGGTAGAATGGTTTATCAAAAAGGTTTCAAAATGCGAAACGTAAACGTTTTACGCAACGTATAAAATAAAATATGAAAAGTTAATTATTATTTTCGTAAAAAATAATATAACACTTGTTTCACGTAAACTTTTATTTGTTTGATGTCGTTTTACGTTAAATGTTGATTTTTAGTTTACGCGATTTAACTAAACGGTTAAAATTAAAAGTAAACGCGTAAAAGTTTAAAATAACTAGTTTAGAGTTTGTTGACGTAAAATGATGTGAAAATGTGAATTGTTACAGATCTAAGTTATCAAACTTAGTAACCATTCGTCTTGATAACATATCAAAATTAACACCAACAATCTTAGTTGGATTCGACTTTGTGACCATATGGTTTTGATATATTACCATTATCATTTTCACAAAAACTTTAAAATAGAAACGACCACAGCAATCACATATGCCCCTCAACGTGGTGATATGATTGCTGAATCTGTCCTGTTTTCAATTAACAACTCTGTGGGAAATTTTAGTTACCTACAAAGTGTTCCAACCTACAAAAATATTTGTATATTCTTAAGAAATTGCTTTTTAGCTGAGGCTTTTATGAAAACACTAATAGTGTTATACCAGAACTACCTGAGGGAGTTTTATTGTACTGCTGTGGTTGAAGACCCAAACCCACCGACTAATGACGGTGAGGCTCGTCCTCTCAAGGAGTTCATAATCAAGTTTACTTTTAAAGAATGGTCAAATGCCATTGACCTTAGACTATAAAACCTTCTGTGAAACCACATGACTTGATTATAACAAAGGCGACTATGTTGCTCATCCATCCCTTAAGGTTGTAAAAGCTGAACTTGTATAGATTGCCACCAATGAGGCACTGGTACAAAAGACCCTAGTGATTAAGACTTCCTGTGGCTTGGAGGATCATGTTGACTTTTGTCATTCAGGTCCTCGACGGGAATCATTCATCTACACAACAGTTGAATTCAATTCAACAATTGATTATCTTCAGTCTCCTCACATGGACTAAGATTGACATTGGAGAGATCATATTTAGTGATATTGTAACCAGGCTAATGGCCAAGTCTAGGCAAAGATATGTTTCCTATCCTAGATTTGTTTCCTATGCCCTAGAAGAATCACTGGGTTCAAACTATTATCAGGACCAAAAATTTGGGAGTCTTCCCAATGTCCCGAGTCAAACAAATTTTACTAAGAACCCATCTAAAGTCACCCCAATTGAATTAACGGCATCAATGATTGATGTTATCAATCTTGAATTTTTAGTGACTCCACTTCCTTATTTTAAAAGAAGGGGAAGAAAAAGACTTGTACTGTAACTCAACCCAAACCCAAGTCACAAGGCCTTGAGGCTTCTGGAGCACTCCGTCAGAAGAGGAAAAAGTCCAAGACTCAAATGACCTCCCTTGTTTAGACCAATATCATACCACCCAAAGAGAAAGTGCCAACGAAGGCTACTAATACATCATAGTCAGTATCCTCAGGCCAAACTACTGATCCCTAAGATATAGAGGGAAACAACTAACCTACTGTTAAGGGATTGCCTTCCACCGTTAATGAGGACACTCGTAAATTATCACCTTTGTCTGAGGCAAAACCCACTGATCCCCAAGTTACAGTAGGAAATAAACAACCCGTTGTTATGGGATTGCCTGCCACTCACCCTGATAAAGGTACTCGCAAAACCCAACCTTTACCTAAGGGGACAAACATCGACCCCAAAGACTTGGGGATAAACACATAACTTACTGATAGGGGTCAGCCTGAAGCTTTGGTTATTGATGAATCAGGGGCTGACACTAAGTACTAGGTGGATCAAATCTAATCCACTCGATTTGAGGTGTCGGACCCTGACCAAAATAAAAACAAGACTTCTTCTGAAGTGGAGTTAGATTCAGAACCTTTGATACTTACAACTGTTGGTGATATTCAAGCTCTGCTAGGAGATTTTGAGGATGAGCTTAAAGATGCCAGTGATGAAGAAATGCATGAGGTTGGAGAGGAATTAGATGAAGAGTTCATACAGTCTGAAAATGAAGAAATCCAACATCCTCATTCTACTGAAACCCCCATTGAGGAACCTCTTTTAACAGAACATCAGTCCCCCTCACCTTATAAGGATGACCCTAAATCTTCCAAGCCCAAGAAGTATGCTCACTATCCCGAAGCATTAGACTCTTAATCATCATCCTGTTCTGAGACCTTCAAACCCTTTGATAACTACATGCCAGTGACTGAGAGAGTGTTGGTAAGACAACTTTAAGGTATCTCAAAGGTACTTTATGCTCAGGTTGCTAAAGATAACTGGAAAAAGCATGAGGAAGCTGCTACCTTATATGCTGATCTAAAATAGATCATTGAGGACTTTCTTGCAACAACCTTCAAGCAGTATGAGAACACTAAGTCTTCTCTCATAAACTATGGAAAGATCATTACCAAATTCAAATTTGATTATGTTACTTGACTCAATAGGATCTTTACGAATTTAAGGAAGTTCAAGATGTTGTTAAAAAGGATCATGCACTTGACAAGAAAGTACTTGAGGCTGCTGAGGCTTACACCAAGAGTTATACCAACATCATTGAGCTTCTCTCCTTGGTAAAGAATTTTAATTTCCTCAGTTTCAAATCTATTGTTGAATCTCTACAAGCTGTAGTGACCACTCAGAATGATCATTGTTGATCCCACTTGAATAGATCTTGCTTAGCTTGTAAAAGGCTTAGTTGTATTGAATAAATCCAAGACAACTATGGTAGAAACTTTGATTGAATATATCAAAGACTATGCGGAATCTAGTCTATGATACTAAGAAGAACAAGCAATAAAACAGTGACAAACAAGATTGTATAATACCAAACTTTAAGCCTCAATATATTAATACGAACACTCTTGATAGTGTTAGGGTTATACAAAACCTTGAAGCTATAAATGACTGAATATGAAAATGAGATATATGAACTACATGCCCTAGGGTCTCCTTTTATACACCAAGGAACCCTAATGGGCTTACAACGCGTTTTCTACTCATACATATCTTTTCCTAAAATATCTCATACATATCTCTTTAGCAGTACTAAAACAGACTAACAATACTAACTAAGTGTAACAGCAGAAACTCTTCTAGCAGTAGTAACATTTTGTACTGGCAGTACTAATATTACACTAGCAGTAGTAATGACTTAGAACTTTTTCTTCAATCTTGAGTAGCAGCAGTAACTCCAACCAGCAGTTGTAACTTGAACCAGCAGTAGTAACAGTTAAGAATCCTTTTATTCCCAACAATCATCTTGCCAAATGGGTTGAGTCCTCTGCCTCAATGACCTAGAGTGTTGGTCCTAGGATGACCAGGATTGAAAACACTTAGGCTACCATCCAGTCTGATATTGCATCCCTCAAGATAGACACCTCTGAAATCAAGGCCATGATGACTGAGATATTTTGTGCCTTTAAGGGACGGTCTTTCTCCACTCCCTTAAGTAGTGTGCCTAAGCCAACACTTGCTATCACTTAAGTTCAAGAACTGTTGGGGGAGAGTTCAGCTCACACTGCTACTATAAGTCCTATTGAAGAAACTCCTTCTCGAACTGAGGGGGAGAAAGATGATATGATCACTAAAGAGACAATGTCAAAAACTACTGATGTTGAGAAAGAGCATGCACAAGAGCCTCGCGGCACTGAACCCATTCCAATGAAAATTGTTAGGCCAACAGTCACTCATCCTGAAACTGAAATAATTGGATCTTCATGAAGACCTTAGCGCACAGATCATATTGTTGAAGTTTAAGTCCCTCAACCTGAAAGACCATCACATACCACTCCAAAGCTCGATAGAGGAAAAGGCATAGCTAGACATTGATGAATCTCAATGAAAGCTTGTACCAACATCTAAGGAAGTTCGTTAAGATCCTGATGCTCTAGTACTTATCCCTTTTGAAATAAATGGAAAGTTGTATCATCTCACCAACGAAGAAATTCAAGCTCACATAGAACAGGAAGAGCGAAAGGAAAGAGTTGTTCAGGAAGCAAGGCTATTAGCACTCATTAAGCCTGAGTTAATTAAGGTTGTAACATAATTGGCCACTGAAGTTGAAGTAGATCCAAAAGCTCTTCAGAGCTCAAAGGATGGTAAAGAGTTCATCAAGAAACAAGATGCTGAACTGAATGTCCTTAAAAGATAATGCTTGGAAAAGCTCACAAAGGAAAAAGAGCTCAGAAAGAAAAGGATTGATCAATACAGATAGACTACCACCAGCAGACGCAAGCATGAAATAATCACTGATATTCTCATCCATCCAAACACAAAACCTGTTGCAATTATAGTCTACAGAAGCAATGATCGACGGAACTTTGAGGTTCACAACCCCTTCAGGTTTGGTGACTTTGGCATAACTGAATGGGATGAACTAAATGCAATAATTCTTAAGAAAAAGAACAAAGTGGTTGGTGAACTGATAACTTCCTTAGGAAAGAAGTATGAAAGACCGAAGGTGATTCCTAGAGAAATTGGAATAAACCCATCACTTCCTGCTCCCGAGCAAGTTCCTTTCCTATCATCAGGCAGAAAAAGGAAGGCACAAGAGTTGGAACCTGAGGTTCGCATCCTTGGGCTTGAATATAATAGAAGCCTTCTTAAAGGAGTATAGTTTGTCAACAACAAAGTGATTGAATATCCTGAGCAGGGGATCTTCTTCATAGATGTCTTTGGTGATCATGCCTTCCAAAAAATTAGTGACATTCATAAGGTAGATGTTGATACCTTGTTGAGCTACCTGGTGATGGCTACAAATATCAATACTCGTAAAAATCAAAGGTTTTGTGTAGTAATAAGGAGTTTGATTGATAGTCACCCTCATAAGGAGAAGACGAAGTCAAAGAAAGTTAAGCTGGAAGCCATTGGATACTCACCGAACTAAGTACTTTTGTTTTTTTTTCTTGTTTCATCTTTTGTAATAGATTGCTAGGAACTTGTAATTCTCAGTCAATGAAGTACTTTGAAGTTATCAGTATCCTTTAATTGCTTTTTAAATTAAGTGTAAGAAGAAGCTGTATTTACTCACTTACATTGAAAAACACTTAGGCTATATTTATATCTAAATAGGGGGAGATTGTTGGGCCAATTCAGTGCCTAATGATTTTTCACTTGGATTTGAATAGAAAATATCCTAAGTGTTAGAAAACCTTAAACATTACCAAGGTTACTGAGTGAACAGTCACTCAGTGAGTTACCTTTAAGAGTTCAACCTGAGTCTATGAGAAAGACTCAACCATTCAGTGAGGCAACACTCGGTGAATGAAGTCTCTGAACCAAATAAGAAGGTGATTGGTTCAGTGAGTTGTGGCAATGGATTCACTGAACCCCACATGATCTCCTCAACTTAAAGACCCTGAAGACAAGAGCCTGAAGAATAAGCGGGATAAGTTTGAATGGATAAGTTCAAGTACTTATCCACCTGAAGTCAAACTATCCTGAATAAGGCATGAAAACAAGGTCAATGTCATCACTGACCTTAGAAAGTGTGTTTGTCCCATTCCTAGATTAGAATTGCAATTAAGACAAATTATACAATATGTGATGGTTCAATCAACCTTGAAACACGTATGTATCACCCATGTGGGTATGGCCCTGCCTAAGCACTGTATATAGAGATACCTTGTAAAGGAGTAGGTTAAGTTTGTGCATTCAATGTTGTATCGTTCATAAACACCTACTACTCGAAATCAACTAAGTACTTGAACAAGTTCAATAGGTTAGCATAGTTGTCAACTTAGCATAATACTTTGATTTATGCTAAGTTGTTAGTGAGGATATCACACACACACACACACACACACACACACACACATTGTCATTCAATCTTCATTGTTGTTCCGCAAACAATGAAGTATAGTTCTTAATAAGATTTTATAAGAATTAAACGTTGAAAAGTTTTGTGTCTTTACTTTTTGTCTTTAACTTGTAACAAAACCTTTTCAATACTTTACTTTACTTTCATGTCATGAGTTAGTTTTATCTTAACTTCGTAGTTATTGGTAACTAACTCAAGGGGAACAACACCTCCTAATAAGTACCCGAGAACACAATGTAAAGAGGAGGATGGTAAGTGGTAGAGGAAGAAAAATAAATATTGTTATTAATTTATTTGTGTTCTTTAGTTGTAGAAACGAAAAGAGGAAATAATGAAAAATATAGTCAACATGACACTTTTGCCCACATGTTCAAGTAAAAGAAGACACAATATGATATAGGTTTGCAGGGATAAATTAGTCAACATATATTAACACACTTATTTCCACTCACTTTCATCCCAAGTATTTATTACAAAAATAATCACATAACTCCTCACTTTACACCATTTCCTTTCCATTTACTCCTTCAAAAAATTCTTGAGAACACACATACATTTTTGATTTTTTCCTTTTTCTTTCACTTTTATCTCTTAAAACATCTTGAGAACATAGTGCAAGGTAATCGTGAAACACAAAAAAGTCAAGTTTCAGTCATGACATTAACGATTTAGAGGAATAAAATTATATAACATAAGTCATAAACTTCTCAAAACATACGAACCATCCAATAGATTCATATTTTATACATATGCCACCACTAATCAATATATCATATGGAGTTGCACGTTAATCTATAATGAACACATGTAAGAGAATACTTCATAAAATAATGATTTTGATAACATGAACACGTGCATAAAAGTATACATGAACACTTGTAACATGATCAAACTTGAGAACCATTAACTTGTAAAATATAACCAATTGTTTAATTATAAGTAACATTATCATGTATACAATTATGCTATAATCTAAAATTTTAAAATATCAAGAACAAAAATATCAAGTATGGTATAATGTAAAGAGATATTTGATCCGAGTGATGAAAATAAGACTTCAATATATTATTTCTTGAAATTATGATTTGAGGGAAAGTATTTATAATTTAATAAAAAAATGAAACTCAGTTACTTATTACTTTTCATTTTGTGCTTAAGCAAGAAATGGCAAAAAAAATAAAAAATAAATAAATAGATATGGGCTTAGGTTAGCGATCTTACGTTGGATCCCACGATTTTACTCCACATACGATCCTATGATGATACTACACGATTTTAACTAGTAAGCACGTAGGATCGTACGGTATTACGAATTTACTCGCAATCTTGACAGTCTTGTTTTAAATATTTAAATAAGATCTTTCGATCATGATTCATTTTTACAATTTCAATCTTGTAAAGACAAAAACGAGTGTTAAAACGATCCGACTGCTAAAAGCCTTGTAAAAAGAGAAAGAAATATTAAAATAATAATTTAGTGTCAGGCGGTCTTCACCTTCTCTTTTGCATGATGGCCTCCTCACTCCAAACCAACCAACCCCCAACAACTTCATTTCCCCTTTCTCCATGGCTGCTCAATTTCTCCTTCACTCCTCCAATTTCTCGTCATTTTCTCGGTAATATCTCCTTTCATCAGACCCTAACTATTAATCTCACTCTAATTTGATCAGTTATCATCATCTATATATATAATCGATTGTTGATACTGTTTATTTGTAGATATTAATTGATTGCATTGTAGATTTATAATTTATGTATTAGTTTGTCAGATTGCGATTTAGGCTTTAACTGATTTAATGTCGAGACTTTATTTTCGAGGTTACGCGTTTGTGTTTTGGATAGATTTATCTATGTAAAAGGTGTAATGGAAATGTAGTGAACGAGTGATAATGCTAACTGATTTAGATATGAGTTAATTGCGATTGCGAAAGGAAGCGTTGGTGTTATTGCCGCGTTTGCGTGTTCTGTTCGTTAAAACGTTTTAACGGAAATGTAGTGAACAATTGATAATGTTTATAATGTTGCGGCTGAATGTTGCTGTGATTTAGGTTAGCTGAATTAGTTACGAGATGATTGCGATTGCGAATGGTTGAATGTAGGTATGTTAGGCGATTGCGAATGGTTGAATGCATGTATTTTAGGTTTGTGCATGAGTAGAAGCGTTTTGTCGTTATTTTCAAGGTTATGTGTTTTTGTTTTGAATAAATTTATGGATGTAAAAGGTGTAATGAAAATGTAGTGAACGATTGATGATGTTTAATTGTTTATGATGTTATGGTTGAATGTTGGTGCGACTTAGGTTAACTGATTTAGTTTAGTTACGAGGCGATTGTGATTGCGAACGCTTGAATGTAGGTATTAGTTTTTATGGATTATTAGAAGCATTGACATTATTGTCAAGGTTACATTTTTGTGTTTAGGATTAATCTATGGATGTATATGCTGTAGCGAAAATGTAGTAAACAGTGGATTAGTCTGCACACATGAAGTATAATTTCAGGGACGAATAAATCTTACGATAGAAGAAAGTGGATAGGAAGCTGGATGATGTTTATTAGTTTATGATTGATAATTTAGATTAACTAATTTAGTGTTGAGATGATTGCGAGTGTTGAATGTAGGTTTTATGTTTTGTGTATGTAGAAGTGCTGTCGTTAATTTCAGAGTAATGGATATCTGTTGTAAAAAATGACGGAGATAAATGTTGTAACGAATATGTAGTGAACGATGGACAAGTGTGTGCGCATGATGTATAATTCATCGAGTTCGCGAGAGTGAATTAGATTGTAGAAGAAAGTAGTACTTTGAAGCTTGTTGAGCCAGTGTTGTAAAAATCAGCCTAGGCGGCCGATTAATCGGCGCCTAGGCACTAGTCAATCACTTTCTGATGTGTTCTGGAGGTAATCTGCTATATTAGCCGGAATCGGTGAAAGTTGAGTCAACTGTTGAGCCTAGTAAGCTGTGTTGTGGCTGTAATATTTTGCTAATTCTTCAGGCGAGTGCATGTTGATCTGAAGAACTTTTGTATCTGATTATCGAGATAGATTTGGATAGGAATCTGGATAATGTTTATTAGTTTATGATTGATGATTCATGTGAATAAAATTGTGATTTAGGTCAAGTAACATCATGTCGTTGAATATATGTTTTTAGGCTATTAGTCTATAAGTTTGGCTATAAGCCTATATAAGTATATACTCATTGTCATTATTCTCGATGTTACGTCTATACAACAACAACAACATACCCAATCCCACTGGAGCGGGGTATGGGGTCAATGTTACGTCTATGTGTATTAAAATTAAGGGTTCGAATCCAACGGAGAGAAAACTAATCCCCTTGTGGCCACGGAGGTTCACCTGTGCCGACTCCGGGCTATCCAAGAGGGTAGTCGCCCTGGGATTAGTCGGCTTGCAATGTCGAGTCGGAAACCCAGGTAAACCAAAAAAAAATAAAAAATCAATTGATGGACATTATAAGGAAATTGTAATTGTAAGAAAATTGTAGTAAGCCTGTGCATATTAAATATAATTTCACCGAGTTCAAAGCTCTTATGAATAATTTGACGATTAAAGAAAGTGGTTGCGTGAAGCTTTATAAGTCTCTCAAGTTCTAGTGTAGCAGGCATAGGTCGACCAATTATGCACCTAGCAATAATGGGCCTCTAGTTTTATAACTACTACATTAAGTCATTAACCACTTAAACCTGAATGGCCCATGTCCCCTACCCCATTCTTTAATTCTCTTTGTGCTACTCTATTCAGATATCATCTTTATCTTTCATCGAATCAACGCCCTCTAGTTTGTATTTGCTTGTAATCGTCTTCGTGCTATTAAATTTTATCCATCTTTATTATCCCTTCCATGGCCGCTGACTTGTTTTCCCGTATCTTCCGCTTTCCTTATTATTACAAGTGAGCTTTCTGTCTTCACTCTGAGCCAAACTTCGACTTGAATAGCATTGAATATATTTTCTGAATGTTTGTTTGCAGTGAGTAAGGACATCAGCTCTTATATACATGGTTATCTACTTTGGAATGTTACAAATCATAGTGACATATTCATATATTTGGTCAAAGACTCAAATCTATAGCCAAAGTATGAAACATGAATGCATGATAATAATTAGCTTGCTCTTTTTATTTTGACAAGATATGATACCAAGATATATACTTTACATAGTTTGAGTTGCATAAGAGACTTTATTAGCAGTGTTCCTCATCAGGGAACTATGAAGTTGGTATTAAGTTAGTATGTAATATTTGTTGTGGAGGCTTATCGTGATTCAAGTAACATTATTATTTATTGTGTGCACGATTTATATGAGAACGGCACTTTTAATGGTTTGACACGTTTCCCTTTGTAAGGCTAGTGGTAATAGTGGCCAATATCATCACCGCCAACTCAGCGCCACGTCAACTTCTCTCTCCACAACCAACATCACCATCAACATAGTGTAATAACACAACCAACATCACCACCAAAACATATCCCGCTTAAACACAAATATACCCCACAAAAACCAAAATATCACACACACACAACTTACACAACTCGGTCATCTGAACAACCGAGTTCTCCCAAAACTGCAACTTCAATGCGTGCATATAGGGTGAGTGTAATAATTAAGGAGAGACGTTTCTTCGGGGTGCCGCGGAAGCAAAGCATGCGTCTTCAACTTCTTATTACCACTAGTCTAAGGCATTAGTATAGAAATATTATAATAAAAATAGTCTTACAGGACCTAAGACATGTATCTTATATAAGTTATTGGACTGAAGTTCGTTAAATTATGTAACTGTGTCATAGGGAATCTGCTGGATCAGAAGAAAGTGCAAAGTTTAGTAAGAAAGGGCCAAAGAATGATGGCTTTTCAACAAATAACCTCTCTCAAGGGGTTCTGTTCAGGCATTGCAATTGGTCCCAAAAAAGTGTCACACTAAGCTGGTGTTCATCAAGATCATTGTCATCTATTGCCTCTTTGGGCATAGATACCATCATGGCTGAGGATTTGCCTTCTGTGAGTATACCACACAGTGATGAAGTGGAATTTAACCGTGTTAATTGCCTTGTATGGATATTGCATGAATCTGCAAGGAGCTTTTCCCTTGCAATCCAGAATCAGCCGTTGGCTAGGAGTGGACCTGAGCTTTCAAATGCATGGATCGGAGTAGATGTGCATTTGTGGCATAAACGCATGGCATATCAGGTATTTTGAAAAAAAAGTTGTAATATTCTCCCTGTTTAATGTTCAAAGTAAACTATATATTAACCTTGATATTCGCCACTATTGTATGTTCTCTGGCATGTTCTTTTGTCTTGGCTGCAATAAGAAAGCATTAGGTTAGATTTGAAGTTGAACATAGGGGTTTTTACAGTTCAGTTAAATCTCAAAATCACGTGAAACCTCAAACTTAGCCTCATCCGTTGTTTGACCAAAAACTTAAATCTATTCCTAACCTTTTTTCATGATTTTTATTTGATTGAAAAACTGTCACATAAGCAGGAATCATAACTTGATGTTATATTACAGGTAGCAGTATATGCTTTATTAAAAGCTGCAATCGAGGTGGAGCTGTTTCTTTCTCAAAAGCGTTACAACAGCCCTGTAAGTGAAATGTAAGTACCTATTGGAAGTGGTAGGCTAAAATGAGTCCTTAGACACGTTTTACCTGTCAATGTTACATGTGCAATTGGGAAGCTCTGCTAGCCAGACAGAAATTAGGATCTCGGAAGGGTGGTTTTTACTGCTACATGCCTACATCTAAAGAAAATTAGTTGTACAGAGTAAATTATCTCTTTGTCAAAAGATGCAAACAATGTGTTCGTGTGGCCTGACAATCATTTTATGCTTCTATCTCAGTCTGTCTGCAAAGGCATTGTTTCTTGGCGAGTTTGTTGAGAATCAATTGAGTGCGAAGCATCCCAAATTGGTGCAGTGGTTCAGAACTGTGGAGCTTTCACGTATAGCAGGATCATTTATACCACTATTCAAAAAGTGGTCTGTGGAATATGCTGGAAGGTGTGCAAGTAAATCATCATTTTGAATTAATAAATCATTGTTTACCCTTCACTGTGATGATCAAATTGCAATGAGCATTGCTTCTTGCACGCGAACATTTTTGTTATTGAGATGGATAATATATGCTAAGACAGCAGACATTTAAAGCAAACTTATTCAGTGGTGTTGCAGGAGTCATTCTGGCTATAAGTTGCTGCACTGCAGTGAGAAAGCTAGGATCAGGCCGTATTGGTTATGCTTTATTTACAGAGTCGATTGATGATATCTTGGTGGAGCTTATGGACTTATCATGTAGCCTTGTGACAGCAGATAAATTGCATCAGTTGGCGATTGAGGCAGGATTTGAAGACGAATTTTTATTGCATTTTGGTAAAAAAGTTCTACCAAATAAGAACATTGAAGATGTGGAATTTTGGATCGGTCTGGTCCAGAAAAAACTTATGTTTGCATTTCACAGAGAAGGCGTGATAACAGGGGAATTGACATTCAGGGATAATGTGAGCATCACAACCTCATCCTTTTTTCCAGTTTTCTATGGATAAACATTAACAAGCCTTTCATTCAAGTTTTGCTCGGTTAGGCCACAATGAAACAAAACAGAAAAAAATAAAACTAAACTTTGGCGAAACCCAAAAGTAAACATAAATTAGTAAAATTATGAAGTACCATTACATGGGACTTCATTTTCCAGAATTCTTTATATCATGTTTGCCTTGGCCTTTAGTGCTCTTTGCATTAAAAAGTAATAAGAACCGCTGGTAAATATACAATTGGCCTATTGCATAAAATGGTCCTGGAGAAACCTTATAAAGGTTGTACAGTAAGTTTTTATATACGAGGTCATCAACCTCCAAAAATTTTATTTCAGGGTGCTAGGTAGACTGACTGGTAACTGGTTAAAGTGGGGCAGCTGATGTGTTGGTAAATTGCGTCCATTCTAAAATTATTTTAGTGGGTTGACTTGGCTCTAAATGGTCCTGAATAGTTGTTATTTTTGGTGGTTACCCTGGATCATTTATATACCTCAATGGTGTGTTCTGTCATAAAATAAGTCGGTTACCCAGAACATATATTAGACTAAATTGAGTACATTGTGCTGGGATTTATTTGGAAGAGGTTATTTGTGTGATATACTGATACCGTATGATCGTACAGATTGAAGAGACTACTTTGGCTACTCTTGGGATTTTTGCATTTCTCGGAAGAGAGACACGATTATTCTTATCAGAAATGAACATAAAAGATCTTGATGAACAGATCAAGGACTTCCTTAGGTAAATTGCTAAATTGGTCTGCCACGGGCTTCTAATAAATGAACAGATTTTGAAAGTTTGAGGTTTTCCAAATTGCAGTTACTTGGAGTGTGGTAGCCTGTATATATGTCCCGAATTTAACTCCTTGCCTGACTATCAGCTCTTCATCGAGGTTTGTAGTTGATTAAAATGATTTATTTCTTATATAAATTGAATGATGAATCATGCTGATGTATATATCTTTGATTGCAGGTCGTTGTTGATGAAATTGGATGGCTTGACTTCTATGCACCACTTAGATCCAAATTTCATCATGATGGAAGAAGATCAAGGCGGCAACATGCTATCCAGGCTGAAAAGGAGATAATTCTATATACTGTTCTTACTGTCTGCTATGATGTTTTCTCCGGATATGCTCACTATAGCAATTCATCTCAACAACCCATGGATAAAAAATTGCTTTCGTTTTTGCTTCAAAGGTAGTTCAAGATTACTAGGATAAACAAATTCTGTTGGTTAATTAATTTCATACTAGCTGTCACGAAACCAGTTTTTGAAGAGTAAAATAAAATCACCTTATTACTTCTCCATTTTTAACATAATTTAGAAGGACTTTAATTTCAAGTTCACATGATGCATGGCCTTTTATCAAATGAATCTTTTATTTTGGTCATTTATATTTTGTCGAACACCGAACATCTAGATACTACTACTGTAAACAACTGATTCTTATGCTTGTTTTGTCACAGCTGATTATTTGATTTTGACTACCAGACTATTCAAATCACTTTCAATTTACATTATAAACACCCCCTAACTTGATTTGAATTTATTAAGTTACATCTGCTTTTGTATTGGCAGTCAGACCTTATTATCTTATTGTCTCGAGGAGTACTGGGCTGCTTACGATAAATCAGGGTAAGTCTGTTTATTTACCATTTCTTTAGACCGGGTGCCTGCCTGCATAGCTCAAAGAGGAGTAGCTTATATGTGTAAAATCTTCCGTTTGCAGTGAATCAATGAAGTTTTCGGAGAGAGTCCCTTCCGACTCAACACCATCTGTTCCAACTAATAAAGCGATAACAAACTCGTCTATATTATTGGAAGCTCAGCAAAATCCAGTTGATTTGATGAAAAGGAGAAGTAGTCAGGATGGGTCTACAATTAGGAAGGTATAAGTGTTTAAGACATGGTAGTCGTGTTTGAGAACAGCGAAAGGTAAAAAAGTAGTTAAAAAAGAGACGAGTCAAATGGGTTGAATGCGTAAAACATAGAGTGTCTTTCAAAGTGTATTTTAAATGCATACAAGTATATAAACCCCTAATTCTCCTTATTCAGTTTTTGTATTTATTACTGTATTATTTAGTATTGTTACACAAAAGAATAAATGATGGGCAAAAAAGTGGTTGTAGCCTTGTAGGTAATTTAATCTGACCCATAAAAGAATTACCTGTCTTAGGACCCAGCATCCAAGGCTACCCAATTTGCCATCTCCAGGTAAATGTTACTCATATGTGACTAAAGATCTGGGGATTGGGGTATTGGAAACATTGTCTATGCAAAATGTGTATTATACTATTATGTACACAGGCTTCCCTTACCGGCCTTCACAAACACAAGGAGTATCGGTGCAAGTAGAGTTGACCCTTCGAAGATTCTGCCCTCTCCAATTTTTTAAGGAGGTGTTTGGTGGTTCCGTTTTTACAGTGATTTTACCATATTTAATAATCACAATCCGATTACCAGCTGATTCTTAATGTGCTTCTATCGTTAGTTGTAATAATATGAGACAACTTTTACACAAATAGACTAAGTTTCTTTGGAATGAAAGTAAAAGTCTGAAATTAGATAAATAGAAGGGGTATATAGGTAATATTTTTTTATCTTTATATAATCAGTTTGTTGTAACTAGAATAAAACTGATTATCTAATGTTAGTTATTTACTTATTTGACTCCTAAGTAATCAGAAGCACCTAATTTGTTCACCAAAAAAAACTGATAAGTATCATTTTGAGTTGACACTAGATCCAAACCGCAAATCCAAGCAGCCCCTAAGTCTACTTAATTGGGCGCTCAATAACTTTCTATATGCGGTTCTTACATTCATTTTTCATATGTTTGATCTTGTCTTTGTTACTTCTTTTCAGGTCACTAATTTACAGGGTGACATGGGAGGCGGAAGTGAAAGAAAACCGTTGTATGAACGCTTCGTGAGAGACTCCACAAAGAAGTTGGTCACTGTTAGTAATGTAAGCCTCCAAAAACTATTGTTAACAAGTATTTGTGACATTGTTTTGACACCAATGTCATGTAGGACATATGGATGGGCACTCAGTTGCTATTTATAGATGTAAAGGATGCTTTTGGACTTCTCGTGAAGCAATTGCGTGGCAACAAGATTACAAATAGAGAAAGAGGGAAGATAGATAGAACACTCAATGATCTTGCAAATCTTGTTCCAATCACAATTCTAATGCTAATTCCTGTAAGCATCTAATACAATCTATTCACAAATTGTAGATTCTTTTTTTAAACCAAATTTTTTTTTTTGTTGAACTCCTGTCATTTTTTTTCTCATTTATACAACTGTTTCCATCTGTGAACAGGTTTCAGCCGTGGGCCACGCAGCAATGCTAGCAGCAATCAAGAAGTACATGCCATCATTGGTATATTTCGTTAACACCATCTAGTTCTCCATCCTCTTTAGTTGCTTATTTAACCAAGTGTTTAGAATGGGCGGGTAGGGTTGACGCTAACTTTTTTTTTCTTCCCATTTTTCAAGTGAATAATTAGCATATAGAAGGGCTAATTACAAATAAGAGGTAACCAACTTTGATATGATATCTGCATAGGGTCAATTCATTTTCTGTCACATATAACCGGCGAAGGCTCAAAGACATTGATATAATAAGATAAACTTTCTATTAAAAAAAATGAACATAATAACATAATTGGTTTTCAAGGCACGACATCCACACCACGTTATAAAACAATGTCAACCTGGTCAAAAATTACCGACAAGCCACATTATCATTACCCTAAATCGAATATTCTAAAAGTTTGTTACCCAAAAGCACACTTTTGAAATTTTGATGGCTTTTCTGGTCTAAAATGGTTGGTTACCTAAGTTAGCAATCAAACTAAAGTAAGTTATCTTTTTTATGCACATAGTACATATAAATGCAGTCTTCCATTTTTGTGAAACAAAGCAAATATAGAATTGACTTATGGTTTAAATCTACCATTTCTATTTGTTTTCTTCATGATTTTCTTGTTTACATGGGTCCGACAGATACCTTCTCCATATTCATCTAAACGTCTCAACCTGGTGAAGCAACTTGAAAGAACAAAAAAGATGGAAGTTGAATCATGGGCTGCTGAAGATCTGGGTCGAGCTAGAGAAACTAGTAAAGAAAAGGAAGAAGATAAAAGTTTGAGAGTGACAATGCCATAGTAACAGAAGGTGATGGTAACTTGTAAATAGGTAGATGCTAATGTACAATCAATTTAGATGTTATATGAGTTCATGTGCAACTCAACATGTTGTTAATCTCCTACAGAGTTAGTTGTGAGGTCTCATAGTTGCAAAAGGAATGTTTCCTATGTATCTTCGGCTTATTTTGTTACTTGAATAGACATTTGTAAAAAAGTAAAGTTATGTTTTTAACAAACAAGTTTCGGAAAGACTAGCTGTTATGTGTTTTCACCTTCTTAGTTTCACTTGTTACGGATCATTTTGTCTGAAAAACTGCGTCATCCCTGTGTTGTCAAGTGGTGGGAAAACATTATAACACTGCAGTTGGTATTTAATGGTGATTATGCTATATAGTATATAGTTAGAAACAAAAGTAGGCTGTGCAAACACGTAAAAGGGGTGTTTGGTTGGAAAGTAGAAATTATTATGGGTGTAGGTTTACTATTACGGTGGAACGGGAATTCGTTTTGTAACCCGGTCCCTTTGCTTTGGATAAGCCTATTCGGACTGTGTCATCTTATATTTACCAGCTGTCATTGGCAAAAGAAAAAGTAATGAATTTATACTTAAAAAAAAGAGATTTAGGACATCTAATGCCGAGTATATTGACATCCATATCTAAATGGTTAATCACATTTAAATCAGTCACTTGCCAATCTAGTTATCTTACTTTTTTGTAGTATGTTAGGCTTAGCTGTGAGATTCAAAATTCCTGTTTAAAGCGATGTGGTTGGCGAGACTTTTGCTAAGATTTACACGGTATAGCCGCAAAATATGTGCCATGTAAGGTTTGAACATGAGATCTCTTACTAGGCATCAGAGTGTCAACACCTTGGTGGTGGTTTGTTAAATGCCATAATACTAAACATCTATAAAAGGAAGTGCACATCATTATAAATCCCCATAAGGGTTATCTTGTTACACCATGAAACAAATCTTTTTTAGATATAGAATCTACTTTTTCCCCATAAAATTGGTACCGTACTACCGCGTGTATGATGCTTGATGGCAGATTGACAGGGGTCAAATAGCCATGGTAATCACATGCATTGATTGATACAGTTGGGCCCACCCACACAGTAAAAAGAACCAAACAAATAGGCCCAATAAAGCAAATTGGCCCACCACTATCCTATCTATAATTTGCATTGTTTCCACCAACTTCACTCACTTAAACTAGTTAACTCATCTTTCAATATCGAACTTAAAAGGGCTTGAACCAAACATATAAACATAAACAAACAAAAACCAAACTCCATTAATGTTTCATAAATAACAATAAGATAGAAAAAAGAAAGAAAAACACATAACTTGCTTTTCTTCCTTTATTACAATGACAAATTGGTTTGGTTTACATCACAAATTAAATCAATTAAAAATCGCTTGAGAGGGGAGCATGTTCATGGCTCATGAACACATTGGGGTAAACGATTCCGGCTAAGCCACCACCAACGAGTGGTCCAACCCAATAGATCCAGTGGCCAGAGAAATCTCCACTGGCCACAGCTGGACCGAAAGATCGGGCTGGGTTCATTGATCCACCAGAGAATGGGCCGGCAGCCAAAATGTTGGCACCAACAATGAACCCAATAGCAATGGGCGCAATTGTGCCCAATGCGCCCTTCTTGGGGTCACATGCGGTGGCGTAAACGGTGTACACCAAAGCAAATGTGATGATGATTTCCATGACAACTCCTTGGATAGCTCCAACTCCAGCTGCAACTCCGTGTGTGGGCACAGCCTAAAAAATACACTTTGTATAAGTACATATGTCCATAATATATGGGTAAACCTGACCTGACCCGACCCGACCCGTTTTAGATTTAAGCTTTTCGGCTTACCAATCCTCCGGTGACGTAGCTAAGAAGGTAACATGCAACAGTGGATCCAAGGCATTGTGCAATCCAGTAAAAGATACCGGTTAGGACAGTGATTTGACCACCAACAGCCAATCCAAAGGTGACAGCTGGGTTGACATGGCCCCCAGAGATGTTGGCACCAATGGACACTGCAACGAAGAGTGCAAGTGCATGGGCAACAGCCACAGCCACCAAACCAGGTGGGTCAAGTGCTGCATCGGTTGTCAACTTAGCTGCAAAAAAATTCTAGCAAATTTACGTGAACAAATTATATAAACTTGCATGGGAAAATAATAATTTCTTAACATTTTTGACTCTTGTTTATTAATGACCAGGTGTATAAACCAAAGGCCTCTTGGCCCATCGGTATGTGAGTGGCCCATCAACCTAGAGGTTGTGAGTCCAAGTCGGAAACATGTGAGATAAAATTTGAGAGATAAGTAGGGTAGCTTGTAGTAATAATTTGCCGTTTTAAAAAAAATTAAAAATGACCAGGTGTAGAAATAATGTACTAACTAAACAAGACATGTAACACAAATTTTTCAAACAAAGATTCATATCAGAGAATTCAGGACTTTGACAAAAAAAGTATTTACGCCTTTTTTCTTTGAAAAAAAATAAGTTGGTAACAAAATGTAGGGATTTTTATAAAACTAGCAGTAGTTGCAAATACCATAAGCGATAGCTGAGCCGACACCAGCGAAGACGAAGAGGAGGGTGGAGATGAACTCAGCAATGTAGGCTTTGATGGAGCCTAAGCTAAAAGAGTCATCAAAACGACCAAAGGCAATTCCAGGCATTTTTAAGGAAGAATAGAGAGTGATAAATTAAGAGATGAGGAGAATTGGGAGTGGGTGGTTTACAAATGACACTAAAGCCCCTTTATATAATGAAAATTTTCTATTATAATATTGTGAATAGTATTGAAAACAATTGATAAGGCCAAAATATGTGTATTTTTAAATTCAAAAATGCTGAGTTAAGAGAACTTTGGTGTCAATAATTGTTACTAAACTATAAATAACCTTGAATTGACATTTTATTAGTAAGAAATGAACTATCACATTGTCATACATCAAATTAGTGAGTGTTTTCTATGAAATTTGTCCATTGTTTTCCTACCTTTTAGGAAGGAAGATGATGAGGCAACAAACATTGTGGTATGAACTATGAAGTAACTATTTTCACAAAATTGGTTCTTGAGGCTCCTAATAGACATATTTAAACTTGCTCAAAAAGAAAAGAGGCGCACTTTAAGTCTATAACAACTCAAGCAAGAAAAAAAAATACAGTTTAAAGAAAGCTATACATTTGGTGGAAAAAGTTATTCAAACACAGTGAAGATGGAGATATAATTGCAAAGTTAATTTTTTTCCGATCATGGATTGTATCATGTATTTCATATATTAAGCCCTAAGACTTATTTATTAACAAATATAACATGTAAAATTAAAATTACGTCGCAAATATATACAATTAACATGTTTTATTTATAAAAAAATACGAAAAAAACCGAAAACCCTCCCACCCCACCGGCTGGTCTCAGTCCAGGGTCTCTCCAAAACACGGTCAAACCGGCGGGTCAAAAACTGGGTTTTCGAAATATGAATCCCGGTTTTATTGACCGTTTTTTTCGGCCGTAACCGGTTAAACCGGTTCGACCGGCCGCGGTGAAACGGGTTTCAAAATCACTGACAAACATTGTGGTTATTTTATAAACTATGAACTATGAAGAATAGGAGTAACTATTTTCACCTAAATTGGTTTCTTGAGGCTTCCTAATAGACATATTTAACTTGCTCAAAAAGAAAAGGAAGGGGGGGGGGGGGGGCGCACTAAGTCTATAGCAACTCGTGGCAAGAAAAAAAAATACAGTTTAAAGAAAGCTATAATTTGGTGGATAAATGTTATTCAAACACAGTTGAAGATGGAGATTTAATTGCACAAAGTAATATTTTTTTCGAGTATTTCAGTAAGAAGTATTAGGAATAGGATTATAAAGCCGATGCCTTTGTGAGTTCGGTCCTATTAGGGTTTCTGAGTTTCTTTGTATTTTCATATTAAATTATTTTTGTACCATTAAGTACAAAGCATTTGGGGATTTACATTATTCAAAAGAAGACTTAGTTATAAGAGTTGAGAGATATTATGTGTGGAAAAGTGATTATGCTATGAACTGAAATCAGATAAGAATTAAAATGCTACAAGTAATATGTTAGACGATTAGAGATTGAAATAAGGAAGTCCTGTTATATAAACGTATAACCTTTTTTTGGTGAGGTTTAGTTCTTATTCATGAATCATTTAAGGATATTTCTACGATGTTTAAGTATTCTAATCGGGGTTCAATTGTCATCAACAGGTAGAGTTTTCTATTGACGTGGTTCGGCCACTGCGGACGCAGAAATTAAAATAAATGGATTTACATAGTGGTGAAAGGCAAGCGGGGAACAAGCTGCGCCGCTAGCCTTTTTGGGATAGCAAAGCCAATACGTTTAAAAACCACATCCGGGATCTATAAGGTGTTCTTTTAAATTGTGCTGCATAACCCGTTGAACTAGATAAACGTGGAACTAGACTGAGTAGATCCACCGCCTCAGGGTGCAAGAAAACACAAAAGTATCTATAAGCAATAGGGAATATACACGTTAGTTGATTTTCAATGCATGCTTTTTCGTGTTTTGTCACTTTTCCGAGGCGGCTTTCAATGCAGCATGGACACGACTGTAAAAACCTCCTACTATTAACCCTACGATGACGAGAAACCCGGTCAAATCCAACGACGCCATGTTTCCCTCCAACCCAAACAAAAACCAATAACGTTCAGCCGGATAAGTGTAGATCTTCCATCCGACGGGTCAGTTAAAAAGTTCTCCAGGTGCTTCTTTCTTGGCGGAGATCCAAAACACGCCTACTTATGTCAAAATAGGACGTCCCTAACCATATGTGACGGTATTTGAAATCCAGATGAGCTCTTTTCAATGAACCGCGGCCATATCGCATCAACCTGGGAAATAATGGAATCATGTAGACGATACTTAAGGAAGTTGCCGATATTCCACTTGTGATATGTTGATCCAAGACCGTCTATGGGATAACTAGTAGAAAATCCTGAGCTTGTCGGTTATCGGTGGCCCCATTTAGACACTCAAAAACTGACTTATTGTCCTACTACTGTCATTGTCAAAGTACAACAACAACAACAATACCCAATCCCGCCTGGGCAGGGTATGGGGGAGGTGAAATGTAGACAGATGATACCCCTACCCTTGACGGGTAAGGAGACTGCTATCGGTAGTCCTCCGGCTTAAGAGACAGAGGGAGGAGAGGAGAGAGAGAAGACGAGAGAGAGAGAGCGAGAGCGAGAGAAAGCCATGTTTTTTTTTTTAAATACTTATTTATTATTCGGAAGTTATGATAAAGAAAGGGAACACAGGATATGCGAAAGATTCAGGTGCATGATACAAATCGTAAGTAAAGGCACATATCAAGCCAGACGAAACATAGAAAACAACGCAAAGCACAGAAAGCACAAAGCTAGCATATGACCATAGGAGCGCAAAGCAAGAACAAGACTGACAAAAACTAAAAGCAAACATTCGACAAAAAAAAACGAGAAGGCATATATAGATAATAGAGTTAAAAAGCCACATAGAGACCCAAAGAAGAAGAAACTAAAAATAAATTCTTAAAGAAGGGACAAACGAGCTTATAAAGGCTAGGGCCTACCAATAGAAACGCATCAGGCAAGGGAGCTAAAAGAACACTGCAGGGACACATCCCTAAACAAAAACAACAAACAAGGGCAAGGCAAACGAACAAACAAGGCCATAGAAGAAAGGAAAACAAAGGGAAGAGAAAAGCACAAAGCAGAGCACAAAAGGGACATAAGCAGGCAATACGCACACAGAAAAAAGGCCAAGCAACATAACAAAAAAAGAGCGAGCAGGCAAAACGAGAAAAGCACACATTCGACAAAAAAGAGAAGGAATTCAAAGGGAAATAAATCAAAAAGCACATAGAGACAAAAAGAAAAATAATAATCACTAAAGGTGCTAAGCAGCAAGACATGGCTTAAAGAGAAACAAAGGGCAAGAACGCAAAAGGCAAGAAAAAACTCAACCTAGACCGCGGCCTAATGCAAGAAAAGGCACTTGGCAGCCCCTAATCTGCCAAGAAAAAGCAAACAGGGAAACACGAACCTAAACCCCTTAAAAACCTACCATCTAACCCCAAAACTAAAACGCGTCCTACCCAAAGACCCAAAGGCAACAAGCTGGCACTAAGGAGACAAACCGAGAAAGAGTGAAAGAGGAAAAGATCCACGAGGCAAGATAAACCGAAAAAAAAAGCAAATAAAAACATAGCATAACCCAAAACCACAAAGAACAACCAAAGAGGCAGGGCTAAAACTCAAAGCCGCTAAACAAATCATGGAAACAAGACAACATAGCAAAACAAGAAAAGCAGACTCAAAGTCAACCCCCTAACCACCTAACCTAATTCTAGCTCTCCACTCATTCGTATCAGAGGTCATGTCTTCGGACAAGAGGAGCTCCTGCATGTCATGCTTCACAATATCCTCCCACCTAAGTTTTGGTTTACCTCTTCTCCTCAATTCGTTCACTACCAGGGATTCGAATCTCATAACTGGTGCTGACTGTGGTCTTCTCCTGACATGTCCGAACCATCTCAGCCGTACTTCTCTCATCTTGTTGATGATCGACTCTACTTCAAGTTGCGCTCTATAAACTTCATTTGGGATCATGTCAAGCAATGTTTTACCACAAGTCCACCTTAGCATTCTTAATTCTGCTACTTCCACCCTATTAGCGAGGGCTTTTGTAATAGGCCAACACTCTGACCCATACAACATGGTCGGTCTAATTGCGACTCGATAGAATTTTCCCTTCAACTTGAGCTGGTGGTCATTCTCGATCTAAAAGGACTCCTGTGGCCGCCATCCATTTCATCCAGGCTACTTTAATTCGGTTTGCTACATCTTCGTCAATCCTCCCGGATTTTTGCAACATCGATCCAAGATACCGAAAAGACTCCTTAGGTTGAAGAATCTTGTCCCTAATATGAATATCTACTTCTTCATTGTGGGCGATCACCCCAATACCAAAATCACATCTTAGATATTCTGTCTTCTCTCGGCTAACCCTTAGGCCGTTGTCTTCTAGAACTTCTCTCCAGTTCTTTAAATCTTATGGTTAAACCTTCCGACGATTATGAGACTAGCATAATATCGTTTCCAGCGAAAATCAAGGCATTTGAGATGTCCTCATGGATCCCTCTCGATAGCTCATCAAGGATCAAAGCAAATAGGTATGGGCTAATTGCCGATCCCTGGTGAAGCCCTACATCCACGAGAAAAACTCAACTGTATATGATGAGGTCGTACACGTTTCGCATTAATCAGTAAATATCCTAATCACCCTAATGTATCTCCTTGATGTTCCTTTGTCAACAAGGGTCTTCCAAATAAACTCCCTTGGAAAGCTATTATATGCCTTTTCTAGATCTAGGAAAGCCATATGTAGGTCTCTTTGTCTCTCCCTGTACTTCTCCATCAGGCTCCTAATAAGGTGTATTGCCTTTACTAAGGATCATCCAGGCATAAAACCGAACTGGTTCTCAAACACCGAAGTCTCTCTTCGCAGCCTTCTCTGGATCACTCTCTCCTAAAGCTTCATGGTGTGACCAAGAAGCTTGATACCCCTATATTTGCTACAAACTTGTGCATCATCTTTGTTTTTGAAGATCGGGATGACTTCACTAAGTCTCCACTCCTCAGGCATCCTTGCGCTAGTGAAAATCTTGTTAAAGAGGATAGTTAGCCAGAAAGAACCCTCGTCCCCTAGGCTTTTCCAAGCTTCTATGGGTATTTGGTCCGGTCCTACGGCCTTATTTCTCCCCATCTTCTGTAAGGCAGTCCTTACTTCCGCCTGGCTGATCCTCGAGTAGTAGCATTCGGTATGTGGCTGTCTGTTAGGGCCCACACCCTCTTCGTGTCCCTCCGGTTCCCTCGCGTTGAAAAGAGAAGAGAAGTATTCTTCCCATCTTTTCTTAATCTCTTCTTCATCCGTAATGGTTCGACCTTCTTCATCTTTTATAAAACATATGTCCCCTAAATCCCTTCTTCTCTCTCGGGCTTTTGCGATCCTGAAGATATCGTTTGCTCCCTCTTTAGAGTCTAGTTTCTTGTACAAATCTTCATACGCCTTTTCTTTCGCCTGAGCTACCTTTTTTTTTCTTGTCTCTTAGCTTCTTTATACCTTTCAAGCGCCCAAGCCGCTCATCCTCGTTACCCTCCCGACACGAGAGTAACTCTCTGAACCTGGCTTGTTTCACTGCGACAATCGATTGCACCTCTTCACAAAGCCACCAAGACTCCCTTCGGGCCGTATGGGTCTTTGATGTCCCAATAGCCACCCCTAGGGTATCCTTCGCCGCATCTTTGATGATACTAGCAAGGGTGTTCCACATAGTATCGGCCATTTCGCATGCAGACTAAGGCCTATTCCCCGTGTAGAAATCACCCTTCGCCCACTATAGATTCTGAAAAGCCTCTCTTGCGTCCCCCTTGAGGTTTTTCCACAAAGATTCTCAGGTTAAGGACTTCCCCTATCTTTTGCGTTGAACACTTCTTAAACAGATTGTCTAGTGCCAGCAGGTGTGTTGGAAGAGCTTGCTTTCTCTTGGAAGGGACTCTACAGTATTTACACACCTTGAGGTCTCCTCTTCGCACCAACAAATAATCAATTTTGGTGCAACAACCCCAGCTCTGAAAGGTAATCAGATGATGGTCTCTCTTCTTGAAGTGCAAGTTTACTATACCCAAGTCGTGGGCAGTAGCAAAATCTAAAATCGCACGACCTTCTTCATTCCTCACTCCATAACCATGTAGCATCCATGGAACCTGCGTATCCCTCCGTCGTGCTCCTATATGCCCATTCAAATCGCCTCCTAGGATCAGTCGTTGGCTTGTCGGGCACTCCTTCACGACCTTGTCTAGAGAATCTCAAAAGGTCGTATTTTCTGCCTCACTCAAACCTACTTGGGGTGCGTACGCGCTGATCACATTAACGGTCTCTTCCATCAATTCACGAGAGTCATTTGATATGATGCTATCGCTACACCGGTCCACGTGGACTACTTTGTTCTAAAGACCCGCTTTCAGAATGACTCCAACTCCATTCTAGCAGTTGGGAGCTCTCCGAAGTACACAATTGCTTGTAGCCATTTGCTTCCCGATTAGCTTGCACCATTCCATTTAGGTCTCATGGAAAAAACAGCAATGTCCACTTTACGTCTCTCTAAGGCATCAACAATTTACATTATTCAACAAGAAGAACTTAGTTATCAAGAGTTGAGAGTTATAAATGGTGTGGAAAGTGATTATGCTATGAACTGAAATCAGATAAGAATTAAAATGCTACAAGTAATATGTTAGACGATTAGAGATTGAAATAAGGAAGTCCTGTTATATAAACGTATAACCTTTTTTTGGTGAGGTTTAGTTCTTATTCATGAATCATTTAAGGATATTTCTACGATGTTTAAGTATTCTAATCGGGGTTCAATTGTCATCAACAACTATAGTTTTCTATTGACGTGGTTCGGCCACTGCGGACGCAGAAATTGATCGTAGGGTATGCACTTTCAATTTTTTTTGAAGAGGGTATGCACTTAACTCATAAAAGAAAGACAAAATTTACATTCCGGATGTTTTTCAAAGGATATGCACGTGCAATATAGGTTCTGGTTTATCGAATCGTTTCTTGGTACGTTCTCAAAATACAAATCTAGGCGGAGTATTGTACGGGGTTGGCGCAAAATGTTTGATATATGTTCGTATTCTTTAATTGTTCCTGGTACTCATGAGGTTCAAATAATGAAGAATATGCCTTGTTATATATAGTCTCCTCAAGAATATGCTTTTGCTTTGGATCAAGATTACTATTATGGTTCATTGATTCTCAAATCTCAATATTTACACTGTAAGTTGGCTTGATACCATGCTTGAGATCATTCAGTTGGTTTCCTAGTGTAGTATTTTGAGATAACTTTGTAATTTTCTCATTTAAAGTAATAAAAAAAGGCCTACTTCTTTCAAAAATACCTATTTTCACAAAATTAAGAACCGTTTATTAGAGCCTAGCTAGCTTTAGGCATAAATGGAACTTGCACGACTACTAATCTACATTATCGTGATAAATTAAATTATCTTCATTATTAAGTTATTAATCTAAAAACTGGTATAAAAGTAATCAAAGGAATAGTAAATGTTTGTACATACATCTAGATTTAAATTAATTAATATATATTTGATATTTTAGATTATCCATCACACCCCAAAACATTTTTTATATCTACAAAAGAATAACGATTAATGGAATTTTTTATAACTAAAATGGCTAACTAGCTACTCGTAATACTTAAACATTTTTTAATATTAGAAAGTTGGATAATAGAATTTTGAAGATAGAAAGGAATATAATGTTGTCTATGCAAATATATATGTGGGGGTGGAATCCTGGCTGTCACTAACGTGCTTGTTATGGAAGTGTCTAGAGTTGATTATATATTTTACGATACATCATATGTCTTGTTATGTTTGTCGTTTCAATCTCCATATACTCCTACTCCCATACAATAAGATATATGATACATTATGCATATGAGATGTGGCTGAAAAAGCTTAAATGTATGCTAAATTTTGTGCTTAAACCAACTTTTTGTGTGTGGAGAGATGAACCCTTGCGACCAACAACGTCGCCATACAATTACGTCTCTTAAGTATTTCGCACACATTATACTATTTGACGTTCTAACTTGATTTTTTTTTATATCGTTTGATAGTCCTAAGTACGAGTATATTTTTTAATGAACGACTCAAGTACCCCTGTGCAGGGGCATAGCCATTCGCTGACAAAAGGGGGTAGTGCCCTCTACAACTTTTCATCATGTAGTGTTAATTATAATATTTATAGGTGTTAAGTTGCAGAAGAAAACTAACATGCCCTCGTCATATATTGTACGTTTTCGAATATAATTAGTCACAACATGTACTAATTTTATACGCATTAGTAGGTTTGGACCAAAAAAAAATTTGGTCCCGCCGATGCCCCTCGCACATTATTTTTCTGGCTCCGTCACTGCCCTTGTGTATCTAGGAGAAAAGAAGTAACGTAAATTTCTGAAGTAGGCCGTATAAATTGTTGCTTAAGATCGGACAGTTCAAAATGGAAAGCACCGTTTGAATTTTGGATGAACGAGGAAATAAGCAACACATGACTTACAATTTTACCACTTTTAAAGAATTCCTATAAATACCCCATTTTTATTTCATACTTCACACACACTTTCATTACATCTTTTATTCACATTTTATTACTTCTCTATTTTTTCTCACTCAAAAAAAATTGAAATCCCAACCCCACCTAACATATTGGATTTCCGTTTGCTTAAACGGTCCCACAACAAATTCCGGGTCGTCTTCGATAATCGGGCTCCTCACTCTACCGGCATTCAACCAAATGCCCTTACTATCCCAATCCAAATTACCAACCTCAATTACTAACCAAAAGAATTGTTGATGTTTCAAATTTTAAATGCAAACAAAAAAAAAATTGCACCAAAAAACAACCACAACAATCACAAAACCAATTCACCACTCCCAACAATTCCCTGAGCAACATTCGCACCACCTTGAAGTCGAAGATACGAGATGAAGACGTGCCGGTTCCGACCCGACGTCGAAACCTAGCCGCGGCGGCCGTTTGAAGTCAATGGAAAAAATCAAAGAAGAAGAACGCCACTTGAGAAACAAAAAAGAATTCGTAATGCGTGACTAAGATGAGGAGTTGCTTTTGGCGAATGTTTATTCAGTTTCCAAGGATCCAAAAAACGGGTGTGATCGAAGCGAGCTACTTTTTTGGTACAAAATGCCAAAATGGGTCATTCGGAAGCGAAGTAAAAGGCTTTACGGAGTTACCAAGAACATGTTGACGGTAAGTGGACTCCAATGAATGCTCGGTCTCAAGTTAATCAATTGTGCAGAAACGCGGTTCATAGAGGGTGCACACGTTGTATGATGCAACCGTGGGGGGGTGAGTTTTAAAAGCGCCGAGTGCTTTGCTTTTTTTAAAAGACAATACACAGTGGACAAATCCCGATCGACTTTGCAAAGAAGAAATAGTATTTTTGGCACCGACACGAGGAACCAGAGCATTTTGGGTTGATGATTTGCCTCGACTACCAGGTTTGCCAAACGAATGCTAAAAGTCAACGTACGGGTTCTAACTCGAACTGCTAGCTCCGGATTCTAACCGGTCGGTATCAGAATTCATTGCGGAACAAATCCGAGTTAGACCGAAAGCCCAAAATGACCTTGCTCGAGAGGGAGTGAAGGACCGAAGGCGGTTGATCCAATCTCATAAGGATTGCGGTGACTATGCGTGTGCTACAATCGACACACGCGGGGATGGTTGAGGGCCGACGCCGCTATCATAACGCCCAAAAGGGCGCAAAAATCCCGCGCGGCTATACACCATATCCAAACTAGTCGGCGCCGCCAAATTTATGATTTTTAATTCTATGCATTTTCATTTCATGTCTTATAATTATATGTCTTTTAATTTATGTTTTTTTTTATGTATTGTGCTTTTTTAAGGTAAATGTTTTTAATTTCATGAATTTTATTTTTAGTTTTATAAATAAAGTGTGTTATTAATTTTATATGATAAAAATTAAAAAAAATAATATAAAAAATGATATGGCACCAGAATTCTGGTGCCATACTCCACTCTTTTATTATTTTTCTTCTTTTCTTTTATTTTTTTTTTTTCTTTTTCTTTTTTTCTTGTTTTTTTTTTTTTCCACTGGAATTCTGTGCCATGGATTTCTGGTGCCAAACTCCCAATTTTGCTGACGTGGCACCATTTTGAAGTTTGGCACCAAGAGTTTGGCTCCACGAACTTTCAATCAATCAATTTACAGTATATAATCCCGTCTTTCACGGGTAATGTAGGAGATGAGATATATACAACATTACCCTTACCCGAAAGTATGAGAGACTCATTCTAGAGGATCTCTGACATTTTTGCAAAGAGTGAAGATCGAACTCTCGACTCTGTCAAGATCGCGATCCCACCTGGGATCGTTTTTGTCTTTGCAAGATCGAGATCGTAAGATCGGATCGAGATCGTAAGATCCTACCAATTTATCATGTTCTGTAAGCAACGAATAAACAAGTCAAACTACTTTTATCTCTACTCATCATCAAACATAAATTTATATAATATCATCTTGAAAATGTCAAAGTTCAAATTTAAAATACCAACGTAAAAGTAAAACACAAAAAAGTCAAGTTTCATTCGTCACATTCACGATTCAGCGGAATAAAATTACATAACATGCGTAATAAATATCTCAAAACAAAGTACATCACTAGTATCACTACAATTAAGCTATCTAAATTAAAACTTAAAGGTTAATAGTTAAAACTATGAAAAGGTAAAAGAAAAAACAACAATTACCTGTAAGAAACTTTTTTGCTTCAGGTAACTCGAATATGAGAAAAAGAACCCTCATTTGTTTCATGTAATTTCAATTTGAGGAAAATAGATAATTAGGTTTATTGATTAGAAAATCTGAAAATGAAACGTCAATAGTTGTTACTGAGATCAGCGAACTCGTATTGTTCTTTTTTGGGCCTAAAAAAAGTATTGGGCTAGTGAGTATGTAAGTCAGTAAGTTAGTAACTTGATAATTTGGTAAACTCGTATCGACACGCGATCTTACGTGCGAGTTTACGATCCTACTTTCGATCCTACCTCTGATGTGATCCTACACCGATCATACACGATTTTATCAGGTGGGCACGTAAGATCGTACGATCTTACGTATAAACTCGCGAGTTTGACAGCCTTACCGCACATTATTTTTCTGGCTCTGCCACTGCCCTTGTGTATCTAGGAGAAAAGAAGTAACGTAAATTTCTGAAGTAGACCGTATAAATTGTTGCTTAAGATCGGACAGTTCAAAATGGAAAGCACCGTTTGAATTTTGGATGAACGAGGAAATAAGCAACACATGACATTTAGTTGATTATCATAGAAAATAACAACAATGTTGTGTTAGATTTACAATTTTATTTGATTCTCTTTTAGTTTTTTGGTTACTTTGAGAACCATGTTTTTACTAATGTTTTAGAATTAGATTTTTTTCATTTACCCAGTTTGGTAGTCCGTTCATCGATTCAACCGATTGAAAAATCACACGTATCTATATATATGCATACTATGTTTTTATATTTAATATTAGTATTGTATGATCTTATAATTTATCTGGCATTATTCTAACGTTCAATAGAATCAATGAAAGAGATTAATCTTTACAAATAAACTTTGATTTTTAAGTTCTGTATCTATAAACATTCCAAGTTACAATAAACTATGATTTCATAGCAAGAATTTTTTTTGAACGGTTGATAATATAGAAAAAAAGACTTATAGCAAGGAACTAGAAGCTCAAAAAAGACATAACAATCAATATACAAACATCATACAAAACAGGACATATCCGAGCGCTTTAACTGCGAGGATGACAAAATGGATGAAAAAACTCTTGTAAAAACAAGAGAAAAACCCCCACCAACGAAGGCCGAGCCACCGGTTTTCACTCCGAAGATGCTTTTGGTGCCATCCCAAACAAGCCTCGAAAGAAAAATAAAAATGCATAAAAAGAAACAAACAAAAGAACCACCAGGAGCAAGCAAACATAGGAGACGTGAGCCCATCATCTCGAAGCATTACTTGAAGCCAACATAGGAGACTTGAGCCAATCGGACCAACTGTAAACCAAACGACCTCTGTGATGAAGCCAAGAGAAGGAAAAAGAACGAATATTATCGTAGATGTCACTTCTCTTGATAGAATGATGACAAAAATGATGATGTTACGAAACCTCCAAAGCCACCACAAAGTAGCAGCAAAGATAACGAATAAACGCATTTTCTTCTCTTTAGACACCTGCCAGGAATCAAACCACAACTTCCACTGATCAAACGAAGCACAAGCAGGAAACGAAAGATCACACCAGTTGCGAACCGAACTCCAAACAGCTTTAGCATTATCACAGTCAAAGAAGACATGGTTGGAAGACTCCACATTAGCATTACAAAGAGGGCAACCAATTGAGGGAATATCAATCCCACGTGAGGAAAGGTTAAGACGATGAGGAAGACGATCCAACATGAAGCGCCACATGAAAATATTAACATTACGAGGAATGCACTTATCCCATTGAGTCGGCATATCCAAAGCAGGAAGTAAATGAGAATCAATAATGTGACGAGTAGAGGTGACGGAAAACATACCATCGTTAGCCATGGACCAATAGCAAACATCACGATCAGAAGAGAGCTCTAAGGGGGTAATTTCATTGATCATATCAGAAAGATAAGCAGCGTTACGCGTTCCCATGTAAGATCGAGACCAATTCTAAGACCATTGATTGTCTATAAATCGATCGGATACAAGACAGTCTTTATCACGGTCAAGCCGAAAGAGCCTGTTATAGCGAAGATACAAAGGCGAATTACCAGTCCATAGATCTTTCCAAAAGCGAATAGAACAACCACTTCCAACACGAAATCTGATGGAGTCATTAGGAAGAATCTCGTTTGAATGAAGGAAATTGGAGGATCCCACAATCTTGGACCATATACCACTCGAAGGAGAAACATTAAGATCAAAACCACCCTCTTGACCATGGAAAGCTTTTATGACTTTCACCCATAAAGCGTTTGCATTAGAGATAAATCTCCAACGCCATTTCTGAAGAAGAGCTAAATTAAAAGATCTCAAGCTTCCAATACCAAGCCCTCCTTTGTCATGAGAAGCAAGAACATTAAGCCATTTAACCCAAGCAAGTTTGCGAGAATCATGAGTGCCTCCCCAAAAAAAGATTGCATGCTTTTTTTCAAGCAGCTTCAAGACTACATCGGGCACTTTGAAAATAGAAAGATAGTAAATTCCAAGGGTTCCAAGGACCGATTTAATCAGAGTAAGGCGCCCCCGATAGAAAGAAGGTTGGCTTTCCATTTCAAAAGTCTAGCATCAAACCTGTCAAGAAGATTCTTCCAATTAATCGAGAGATTCATGTTAGTGTCAATAGGTAAACCAAGATATACAAAAGGAAATGCGCCCGAAGAGCATCCTGTATTGTTAGCCATGGAAAGAATCTCATTATCAGAAACACCAACACCATAAACATTGGATTTATGAATGTTGATTTTAAGGCCCGAAGCAAGATAGAACACATGAAGAATACGAATAATGTTCTCCATATCAAGAGGGTTCTAATCAGTAGTGATGACAACGTCGTTGGCATAATACATATGCGATAAAGTGATATTCGAGGAGCCTATTTTGATTCCATGAATGAGCCCAGAATAACAAGCTTCCTGAAGGGACATATGAAGCCCCTCCATGACAATGATGAAAAGCAAATGAGATAAAGGATCTCCTTGTCTTAAACCCCGTTTAACAGAAAATTCAGAGGTAGGGCTTCCATTAACCAAGATAGAAGTCCTCGAATAGACCAAGCAAGCGTTAATCCAATCTCTCCAAGTGAGACCAAAACTAAATTTTTGAAGCACAAAGTCAAGATATTTCCAGCTAATAGAATCGAAGGTTTTTTTCGAAATCCACTTTAAAAATAAGCATCTTTTTCTTACGCTTTTTGTACCAATCGATCACCTCACTAAGCATAAGAGGACCATCAAGGATTTGTCTACCCACAATAAAAGCATATTGCTCTTGACTAATAATTTTATCAACCACTTTGGCCAAACGGTTGGCTAAGATTTTGGCGATGATTTTGTAATGAGTATTGATAAGAGAAATGGGGCAATAATCTTTAACATGAATCGGGTTACTAACCTTGGGAATGAGAGTTATAAAAGAAGAATTAGAACCCGGAGGCATCTTTTTCCGAATCAAAGAACCTGATCACGAACTCCAGGATATCATGTTTTAGGGTCTCCCAATAACATTTAATGAAACCAAAAGTAAATCCGTCGGGTCCAGGGGCTTTATCATTACCACAATTCCAAACAACAACTTTGATCTCTTCCATAGTGACGTCCTTTTCTAAAGAGGTGTGGTCATTTAAATTAAGAACAGAAGGATACGACATGGAATGAATGTCAATTGTAGAATCATGAAGCTCGAACTTTTCCTTAAAAAAATCCAGAAATGTGTCTTTGACTTGAAGCGGATCAGTAATCCATGAACCATCACGCATGATACCATGAATGGAATTAGTTCTACGTCTTTGATTGACAATGCCATGAAAAACTTGGAATTTTCATCCCCTTCAATATCCCACATAATGCGTGACTTCTGTTGCATGTCTAAAGAATGAATTCTATCAAGCTTATCGATCTCATGAAGAAACTTAATGCGAGATTCTTGATCCTCATCAGTCGCGGAGTTAGAATCGATCTTAATGTCAAGATTTTTTAAAGCAACAAGAACCTCCTCTTTATGGCGTCTCTCATTAGCTTTAGTATCTCTAAGCAAAACTTTGATTTTAGCCTTGAGACCTTTAAGCTTTTCATGCGATAGAAGTTGACCGAAAGAGTTCCATTCAGAAGAAATAAAGTCATCAAAACCATCACGATTAAACCATGAATTAAAAAATCTGAAAGGAGTTGGACCATAATCAACTTTATTGCAATGTTAGAGGATAGGATTATGATCGGACCATAACTTATCAAGAGCAGTAACTTGAGCATCAGGGAGGGCTTCAATAACGTTGTCGGAGAGTAAAAAACAGTCCAGCTTGCTTAACTTAGTACCCGCTTTGTTCATCCACGTGAATAAACGACTTCCCATAGGCAATTCAATGAGATCATTGTTGATGATATAATTGTTGAAATTATCAGCTTGGGTTTGATAAAAGGTAGAGCCAAGACGTTCATAATTAAAACGAACCTCATTAAAATCACCGAATAGAACAAAAGCACCATTGTTGTGATGCATGAAGTCTTCAATACGTCTTCATAATAAGTCTTTCTCAGTAGAATCCTGAGGACCGTATATGTTGATCATGAAATAGTCGCCAACTAAAATTTTCCATTGGCCTTTAACAATAACAAAAGAATCATCACACCAGATATCACTTTTAACAAAAATGTTGGGATCCCACATAGATATCAGGCCACCTGATCTGCCACGAGCCATGCTACAAGCGTAGTCGAACGCGTAATTACCCCACATTGATTTAAGACGAAAAAGCTTTAACTTAGTCATCTTAGATTCTTGAATGCCTAAGAA
>BQNB010036382.1:0-44021 GCA_026074375.1 Tanacetum coccineum | reverse complement strand
TCGTTTTATATCAAATTGCTTTAGAGTCCGAATAATGAAAACGTGATCTAGTGGGTTGTTTTGATAAGTCAGCTTAAAAAAATTATAAACGACAAACATGTAATAATAAATGTAATTTATTATTTAAATGTGTTCCGAAAATTGACAGTTGTTACACAAGATACACGCTGTTCCATTTCTAGAAGATGATTTAGAAGAAAAGTTGAAAAGATGGGTTAGAAAAGAATTCAAGACTTTCAAAAAAGAAGCACGGTTATCAATTCAACATTGGAAAGATTCATGGCATAAGATAAGGTACGAGCTCAACCAAAGAAGAGTCAAAGATAATCCAGAGGAATACTTCTCTAATAACAGGATTACAGAAGTTGTTAGAATAACTACTGATCAACAGCATGGATTAGATTACATGGAGCAAATCATTATGATAAGAGAAAACGATATACCTGATAGCTTTTCTGAGGCTGACTTCAAGTATCTAAACAAGAATGATATTGCAGATTTGTATTATCTCTACCTGAATAAGAAAGTAAATTTCTATGAGATCAAGTTGATGAATTCTTTAATAACATTCATCAGAAGCTGTGTTATCTGGGAGAGAGTTCATGATTTCCAATTGGGAATAGAAAGTTACCAGATCAGAGTAAACTTAACCGCACCAACATTAACATTCCCTGGTATTGAAGCTCATGATCCTTACTTTATCGCGGACAAACCAAATACGGGTTTGATTTACTTAAAAGGCAAAGAAGATAAATGTAACACCCTCAAATCTGAGCACGCAGCGGAATGTTGAATATCCGAGGGCGTTACATTTATGGATCAATAGCACAAGATTCTGAGAACGACTACTAAACGTGTCGTTTGAAAGTTTCAGATACATTGGATTAACAAAATACTTGTTTGTTACATGAGCCCATGGCTTCAAATTGTTCAACAATATAAATAAAGATTCCGTTTTATAACAATTTTCCTAAAATATAATAAGACTCCAGATCTTATGTGTTGACTCTTCAATTATTGACTTCTAATGTATCATCGCACCTTGTGCCTTATTGACCTGAAAAACATGCTTAAAACGTCAACATAATGTTGGTGAATTCATAGGTTTATGTAAATCAATGGTAGGACCGCAAGATTTCCAAGTGTATGATTTAGCAACACATGCAAACATCATAAAAAGTGATTACGTTTTCCTAAGCTCATGACACTGAAGCTCGACATGTATGAATGCAATATATTGCCAATGAATGCCCGTGAATGATGTTCTAACCCGAAACATCCCAAATCCGACATGGTATACGTTCGTTCCCAGTGATAGCTAATCACCCGAACGGGGATTGTCAATCCCAAATAGATCTATCAATAACATTCGCGCTCACACAATGCAGTTCCCAACTACAACTATGCAACTAACAGTTCATGATAAAGGGCTCAATGGGTTATCGCTACTTAGGCAAACACGTAATCATTGTATAAAATGTACACTTGCGTCCAATTTGTAAAACAAAGCATGTTCTCACCCCAAGGATGTAAATCATTTAAATAATTGTAAAACATGGGGCTATGAACTCACCTTAGCAGGTAGTTCTCTGAATGATAATAAATATCCAAGTAAGCAATGAATCACACCGTCAAGTACCTAAGTAAATACGGTCAAGTCTTAGTCTACACATTTAAGCTAACGACTCATTGTATAAACTAAATTCCATTTCAAGTTTATATATACTGTTATCACTTGTGTGGTGGTGCACATGATTATTGTATTTATAATTTTGATGGTTCTCGAGAAACGTGAAATCATTGTTAATAAATATACTTATTTATTACGTCGTTAATTAAACCCGTTTAATGTCCGAATATCTTAATATTCGACCGATTCGTTAAGTGTTTTATTTATTCACTTTTGTTCACAAATATACCCTTAAGTTTCTTATAAATACAAAACAGCCCCTGGGTTTATAAATATACTTTATTTACATTTTAAACCCCCAAGTTTCATTAATTACACTTTAAGTCCCTAGACTTTACAAGGTTACATTTTAGGTCTTTATAAGTTTGAAACAGCCCCTAAGTTTCCAAAACTGACAGAAACAGTCCCTGGGCTTGTTAACTTTAGCAATTTATAGTTTTGACCCTATAGTTTGTAAATTTACACTTTTAGTCCTCCGACTTTGTAAAAATTGCATTTTCATTCCAATTAAATCCCAACAAGTGGCATTATGTTTAATTATGTCAAAATAAACCATATAAGCTGCCATAGCTTATAAATAAGCTCTAACGAGCTTATTATGGCTTAATGGGCCTTATCGGGCCCATTAAGGTCCATTAAGTGTTCTAAAGGTCCGTTATAGTTTTAATAAGTACTAAGGCATTCGTTAAGCTTATTTAAGCTACAATATTCTGTTTGGCTTATTAATAAGCTCATCGAGCTTATTTTTGGCTTAACGGGCCTCATTGGGCCCGTTAAGGTCCGTTTATCATTTTAAAGGTCCAAAATGATTTTAATAAGTCCAAAAGCCTTTAACAAGCTCATGTGGGTCTGTTAAGCTTAAAATAAGCTCGGGGAGCTTATTGAAGCTTATTTCGAGCTTATTGGGCTTACGGGCCTAATAACTCAACCCGTATAGAACCTTAAGGGTCCCTTAGGTTTATCTAACTTATTTCTTGGGCTTATTTAGTGCTTTAGGGTCTGTTTCGTTTCAGCTTATCCAATAAGCTAATAAGCACTAGTTAGTGGGCCGTTGTGCCCATTTAAGGCCCGATGTGGGTTTTAGGCTTTTCGGTTGGGTCCATTTGGGTCCATTAAGTGTAATTAAGTCTATTAAGCTCATTGAGCTCTCATAGGATCACCAATAAGCTGCCTAAGCTTATTGTGAGCTTATTTGCTTATTTTGGGCCCGTTAATGGGCTAGAAGGCCCATTAAGGGTTCGGTTTGGTTTCAAAAGGCGTCACAAGGCCTAAGTCGATTTAAATGAGTACTCCTAACTTATGAATAAGCTCGAATGGCTTATTGATAAACCGTAGCTTATTACACGAGGGTTTGTTTGGCCTGTTTGGGTATAATGGGCCCATTCTCGGCCCGTTAAGGTTTCCCTTGCATTTCACGTGTTCTAAACGAGCTTAAGAACGCTATAAGTCCTTGATAAGCTCAAGTGAGCTTATCTATAAGCTAAGGGCCTCGAAGCAAAGGCTATTGGGCCTGTTAGGCCCAAATGCGGGTGGTTTGGATTAACCAAGGCCCTTTTGTGGTCCGATGGTATTTCTAGCAACATACATGGCTCGTAAATAGTCCTAGCGACTAATGTGACGTTCATTTAGCTTATGTTTAGATCGTGCTCACCACATGCATACATTAGAATGTGTCGAATATTCCTTCCCAAGCTAAAACGTCGTATTTATTTGAAAAGTTTACGTGTATCTACAGAATCGCGTTTTACATGCAATCGTTTACTAATGTCGCGTACACATTCCCAAACCACAATGTCGTGTTTACCATTAATGTTTACGTATAGTTTATAAAATATTCATGTGTAAGAGTAAGGGCTCGCGTTGGTGTTTACATTTGCACGTAAACGAATGTGTTTGATACCTTAGCTTGCTATTTAATCGTTTTGTATATGTTTCTTAACATTTCAACATGTTTAGCACCACACGAGTCCTATCTAAACATTTATATGTTCGTAGTTACTCATAGGTTCACGTTAGTGTATTGTTTACGTGACATAACGTCTAGTAACTAAGAAACAATTAAAATGCGAAGAGTATAAGTTCGAATCTTGACTTACAAGGGTCCTAGAGTATTAGTTGACGTATTTGGACGTGTAGAGTGCTAATCCAAATGTGTACACGATCGAAACAACCAACCCTTGGCTTCAAAGCCTTTGAAGTTTCCCAACCCTAGCTCGAATAACCCTTGTGGATATTTGTTGGTTCGAAATGAAGTAAGTGAGTGTGTTTGTTTGCGGTTTGAGACCCGAAGCATAAGAGAGGAAAAGTTTAAGTGTTTGTGTTTTGTAAGAGTGTGAAATGGTGTAAGTGTTCAAGTATTTATAGTCAATTAGCTAGTTAGGTTCCTTAGTTCTAACCAAGCCAATGTCGAGCCCTAGATTAGTGGTTTAGGGGTTTTCTAGTTAGCCACACATGGTTTTATGCTAAACCATTCAAGTACCACTCTTAATGACCAATGTTTGTACAAGATTTAGTTAGCTAGCAAAATCTTATAGATTTGTATGCATACATGCATGTAATCGGCACCCAAGGGAGAAAAAAAGGAAATTTGGGTATTATCCAATGTGTATTAAGTTAAATGGGAACATTAAGGACACATCTTAATTAGCTAGTAGATGTACAAGTACTTTAGGATCATTAGGAGATTTTTAGGGGATTTTTCTAGGTATGTATATGTACATGTCAGGCCATAGGAGGCATTTGACACAAAATTGATTTAATTTTGTGTGAAGGTTATAAAAGTGGGCATTAGTTTGAGTCTAGGTAAGTCTAGGTATTTCCGGGGTGCGTCCAAATGTATTTTATCGCGAAACGTAACCCTTTTACGTGACCAATAAAAATAAAATACGCAAAGTACATAATTATCTTCCTAGTAATTATATATTACTTGGTGGATGTAAACCTTAATTTATTTGATGGCCGTTTACATTAAATGGTTATTTCTAGTCTACGCGATTTTAGCTCAAAAACAAAAATTAAAAGTTAACGCATATTGGACTAAAATAAATAGTAACTAATAATAAATGTCCTACAATGACATGAAAATGAGAAATGTTACAGTCTCCACCCGTTAAAAGAGCTTTGTCCTTAAAGCTTAAGATCTTGTAGTAGATGACGAAGCCCGGTTTGTGAAAAGTTGTGGGTATTTTTGTTTGAACGAATCTTCACGTTCCCAGGTGAACTCAGGGCCCTGCCTAGAGTTCCAGCGAACCTTAACCAATGGTATCCGGCTTCGCTTCAATCGTTTGATCTTTCCGGACCATATTTCAAGGGCTCTTCTTCCACAAACTGGGTGGCTTATCGTCAGCATGAATTCTTCTAGAACAGCATGAACTAAGGGTTGTCAGCGTAACATTTCTTCAAATTAGACACATGGAAGGTATGGTGAACTCTGCTCAACTCTTGGGGAAGTTCCAGCTTGTAGGCAACTTTCCCAACTTTTGCTAACACCTTGAAAGGTCCGACATATCTCGGGTTCAGCTTGCCCCGCTTACCGAAAAACCGTACGACTCCTTTCCAAGGTGAGACCTTGAGCATAACTCTGTCCCCAATCTCGAAACTCCAATCGCCCCTTTCGTTTTTTTGATCAGCGTAGCTCTTTTTTGTCGATCCTATGTCAGCTTGCCATCCTTTGCTTGATCAGGACGATCTTTTCCGTTGTTTCTTGGATTAATTCCGGGCCAGTCAGTTGGGCTTCCCCAACCTCGGCCCAGCACACTGGTGATCGACATTTTCGACCATACAGTGCCTCATAAGGGGCGGCCTTTATGCTAGCGGTGATAACTGTTGTTGTATGAAAATCGGCCAATAGCAAATGGCTTTAACCCATACCCTTTGGCCAAAACGATCAGCAAAGCACGTAGATGTTCCTTGAGGAGTTTGATGGTTCTCTAGCTTTGCGTCAGTTTCTGGATGATAACCAATGCTCTTACTATATATGACCCAAAGTTTTTGAAATGATCTCCAGAAATTTGAAATGAATCTTTCCATCACGATCAAGATAACTGAGGCAGGGTATCCTTTGTCTTGTCACTATCCTGTTTGGTACACTTGCAACTTGTCCCAATGGATCATTCTCCTATTGGCATAGAAGTGCGCAGATTTGTACAGTCGATCCACTCTTCACCCAGATGGTTTGTCGACACTTGTTGTTGACAAAACCTGGAAGTTTGGTGATAAAATCATCGTGATATTATCCCATTTCACTCGGGTATTTCTGGTTGTACTAGCAATCCCGATGGCCTTTGATGTTCGGCGGTTGACCTTGCACATTTCAGGCATTTTTTGCGAACATACGTGGCGATGTCTAGCCGTCATGTTTGGCCACCTATATTTATTTCTTCACATCTTGGTACATCTTTCAGAACCGGGATGGATATGAATATTCGAATGTGGGATTCAATACATAATCAACGGAATCTTACGTCTACATTGCAAGGTATTCTAACTCCTGCCTGTAAACTAGTGTTCAATCGGCACGCGAGGTTCCAGCTTTCCTTGGGTATATCCCTTCGGGTTTTTTACCGCCCTAATTCTTTCATTCACGAGATTCTCTGGTTTCTGGGCTTCGATTCTGAGCTTCTTAATATTCTCGTTTGGGAGAGAGGGAGATCCCAAACCAATGTCCATAACTAAGGTAGAACCGCAGTGGCTCAAACCGTTCCTTACGGCTCAGCGCATCGGCCATACGTTTTGCTTTCCTGGTTGATAACGAAAATATCTCACATTCGTACACTCTAGTAATTCCAGCCAACGGTTGTTGTCTCATGTTAACTCCTTTGATCTGAGATGGTGTTTTGTAGGCTTTTTGGTCGGTGACACACGGTGCATTTGTGTTCGTATTAGATAGTGTCTCCATTATCTTTTAGGGCAAACATACGACCCCAGTTCCTAAATCATGAGTGGTGTATTGTGTTGTCTCATGAACTTTTAGTTGTCGAGAAGCTTAGGCAATACCTTCTCTTCTGCATTAGACAGCCGCCTAAACCCTTGTGTGGACGTATCACAGTAGACCACATGTCTTCGCCCCCTCAGTATAAGCCATTATTGGTGCGCTGCATCAACTTCTGCTTTATTATCTGAAAAAAGCGTTCTTTCCTTTCTCACCAGTCGAACTGATTCCTTTGAGTAAGTTTTGTCATTGATTAGCAATCTTCGAAAATCCTTATTGAACCTTCGATAGTAACCAACAAAGACACTAGAAATTGGCGGGGTTTCTGTTGGTGTCTTAGGAGATGCCCAATCTTTGATAGATTTTATCTTGGCTGGATCCACATGTATGCCTCTACTATCAATGACTGTTCCGTGATAGGAAATTGTACCTTCGGGAATCCTAAATTCACATTTAAAACTTAGCATACAACTGCTCCTTCTTAAGCAATTCCAAAATTGCTTTAGGTGTTCTTCTATGCTCTCTTTGTCTTTTGAATTAAATAATTATGTCATGTGAAGACAATTACAAAACTTATCCAAGTAAGGCGTGCCACACGGTTCATAAGGCCATGAATTACCGCAGGTGCGTTTGTCAGTCCGAATGGCATAACCTGGAACTCGTAATGGCCATACCGAGTTCGAAATGCCGTCTTTGGAATGTCTTGCTCTCGTACTCTAAGCTGGTGATATCCTGATCTCAGATCTATCTTCGAATAAATACTGGATCCTTGAAGTTGATCAAACAAATCGTCGATCCTCGGAAGTGGATAACGATTCTTTACTGTTAGTTTATTTAACTCACGGTAGTCGATGCACATCCTGAATGACCCATCCTTCTTTTTGACAAATAAGACCGGGGCTCCCCAAGGCGAGGAACTAGGCCTTATGAATCCCTTGTCAGAAAGTTCTTGTAATTGTTCTGATAATTCCTTCATCTCGGATGGAGCCAATCGATACGGTGCTCGAGCTACGGGTGCGGCTCCTGGAATTAAGTCGATTTGGAATTCCACTGGTCGAGCTGGAGGAAGACTGGCAAAGGTCCTCGGGAAATATTTCAAGAAAATTCAGACGATTGGTAGTCCTTTATCTGTTTTTTTCATAACTTGTCATTTCTTTCTTGGCGGATATCTGTGCTAAAAAGACCTGGCATCCTTTGGCCATGTACTCTTGAGCTTTTGAACATGAGATAACTGTCAACCGGGATTCTCTCCCGTTGCTACTTTCGTTGCCACAAAAAGTCAAAGTTTCATTCTCGTAGGGAATTTGAACAAGTTTCTCAGAGCAACGATCATGGCTGACATCTTCTTAACCAGTCCAAATTGATAAGGACATCGAAACTACCAGTTCTATAGGCATATTAGATCTACGTGTTGAACGAATATGGTTAAGGAAAATTTAAGGTGCAACCTCGTATAATAGTGTCTATCTCGACTAATTTCCCATCAGCTAATTCGACATCATAACAGTTTTCTAATGAAGTTGGGGCAATGTTTATCAAGGAACTAAATACAGTAGATATAAAGCTTCTATCGGCACCAGTGTCGAATAAGATAGATGCATAGTGGTTATTTAAGAGGAACGTACCCGTGGTCGGACATTGGCAATCAGGGTTTCCCGGTGCATTTCCCCTCTTTTCTGCATTCCCAACTGCATAAACCCAGCCTTGTGCATTCCCATTTCCTCCATCTTTATTCTTCAGCTTAGGACAATCTCTCTTGAAATGTCCTGGTGCTCCACACTCAAAACAACCATTTCCTTTGGGAGCTGCCCCATTGCCCTTCTGAGTATTAGCAACATTTGTGCTACCAGTACTCCTGCAATCGCGAGCAAAGTGCCCTATTTTGTTGCACTTGTGGCACCTCTGGGTGCACGGGCCATTGTGGTGGAGATGGCACTTGGTGCACTTGGGCAAAGATCCCCCATAAGGCTTCCTTTCGCCTGTCCCCATATTGTAGACCTTGGCGACATTCTGCCTCTTGAAGGGTTGCTGTTGGTGACCATGGTTGTTTCTGGATGAATCATCAGCCTTCCTCTTGTTGTCAGATTGCCTTTCCGCGTAGGTGCGGAGTTTCTGATCCATCAAGTCATTGGCCAACTCAATAGTCTCATCCAACGTCTTGGGTCTGGCAGACTTGACGTTCCCATAAATGTTGTCAGGAAGTCCACTGATGTACTTGTCAACCTTCTCGGTTTCATTGGCAACAAACTTGGTACATATCAGGGTTAACTCTTGGAAACGTTCAGTGTATGCTGGAACATCGTTTCCCTTGACCTTTAGGTTCCACAGCTCAATTTCTAATTTCTTGATTTCACCCTGCGGACAATACTTGTCCGTCATCTTTTTCTTGAGTACTTCCCAAGTCATTGCATATGCCTCTGGACCTAAGGTTCTTATCTGACCATTCCACCAAGTCAAAGCAGCACCTAACAGAGTGCAGGTGGCAAACTTTACTTGATTCTCAATAGCACAACCACTGATATTGAAAACCGACTCCATCTTTTCAATCCACTGAGTTAAATCGACCACGCCTTCAGTCCCCTTGAAGTTCAAAGGTTGATACTTTATGAAGTCAGCGTAAAAACAAGGGCGCGCAGTTTGCACGTTCCTTCGGTTATCCCCGTGTGAACTGTGGCTTCCATCTCCATTGGTAGAGTTTCGCAAAAGGGCTTAGTCGATCATTGCTTGGATGGATTCTAGAGTCATGTTGTTTGGGTTGGTGTTGTTAACAGGGGTATTTGGTCCTCTTCTGGTTGTAGGTGCCATGATTTGTCTAGATCACAAAAGACAAAACATGAGGTTATATGACAGAATATAATAATGTATCGATGAGATAATCAACACAAGAGAGGTATATAGTACAAAGTAACACATCCATTTCATTCATAACTTTGAAAATTTTACATGAAATAGTTGTCAGAGTACACACAATATAATACAAAAGATCTAAGGCTATGCTAGCGGGGAAAACCCCTAATACTTAACATGCCTGTACAATGACCTAGCAAGATACAATAACATAAATCACTAGATGTGACTGTCGGCATCCCCAGAAGCATCCTGGTGATCTGGAATCCTAGCCTCTGGTCCTGGCTGTCTAGCTCTCCTCTGCTGCTCTCGCAGTGCTAACAACTCAGCCTGCATGTCGCTCATCTCTCGCCTCATATCTCTGATGACTCGGAGAGTCTCTACCATCTGGTCCTGACGCCTACGATCAGTCTCTCGAAGCGCTGCTAACTCAGCCTGCTGCATCTGAAAGCGAGTCTCATGTACCTGATGCTGTGTCTGAATGAGAGTACTCTACAGCTGTAGCTATGTCTGGTGTGCCTGGAGGTGGGTCTCGTGTGCATACACATGATCATGATGGGTCTGAAGCTCCTGATGAGTCACTTGACTCAATCCTATCGAGTGAGCCCAAGCCTCTCGGGAAGCATAGGCCTCCTCCTCCACCATCCATACTGTCTCCTGGAGAGTCATCCTATCCCCCATAAGTAAATCGACCCGCTGCGAGTCCATATCGACTCGCTGTGATATATGAGACCTACTATCCTGAGCATCCTCTAGTAAAGCATACATGTCCTGTGTATCATGCTCATGGAGCTCAGCAAGCTCTATGACCCTAGTATTGACCTCTCCCACGGTCATAGGTGCTATCTATGGAACTGCCTCCGTCGGATCTACCCAAGTACCCTTAATCCCGTACCCAACATCTCTAATCCCCTGTCGCCTCTTTTCAGCATCTATCGTGCTGACAAACCCATAATCTATCCTTTAACCTCTGGTAGGTCTAGCAGTGGAACTCTCCCCGACCTCGTATCTGGAGCCTAGAGTAGACAAATACAACCTCTTACGGGGAGGCTGCTCAGACTCGGGAATATCATCCCTACGGTCAACAGGTGGTGGTATGTATAGAGATGGTGGTAGTGGAGGTAATGGTAATGCGGCAATAACTGCATCGATGAGAGCCTAAGTGGATGCTATCCTGAGTGTCTGGATTTGGGTTGGACACCCAGATGATGGTAGTAAAGGTGGTGAATGTGCAGGTGAGGCCATGCACCTAGCAAGGCGCTCCCTTGCAGGGGGTGGTGATAGTGAGATAGGTGGTGATGGTGATGGAGTAGTCATGGTCAGAAGTCTCTCAACCTCTGCCTCTGGTAGAAGGGATATGGAAGTCTAGGGCCGAACGGTAATCCTAGCCCCAATAGTGATGTTAGTGGAGGGTGGGGGTATGACAGGCTCTGTTCCCTCAGGTGGAAAAATAGGCTCATCAACAGGTATAACAGTAGTAGAGTCGGCCAGAGTTAAGTGGTCCTCCTCCTCCTCCTCATCCTCCTCATCCTCATCCTCACCATCAGCGTCATCCCTAGATGAGTCGCCGTCATCATCATCTCCATCATCTCTACCGTCCATAGGATAGTCAACCGGACCATCCTCTGTCTCATCATCCTCGTACTCCTCTGGATCCTCCTCGAGATCCGACTCAGTAACATGTCCGGGTGACTCAGCAATAGGTGAATCAACAGGAGGTAATGGCTGCTCCTCAGCCGGAAACTCATGCTCATCCTCGTCCTGAGGAACTAGCGGTGTCTGTGGGTCCTCTGGGCCTGGTATGTAATCTGGTGATGGTGGGGCTACTGGCTGTATCGAGAGTCCGTCGTATTCTAATATGATGACCCGTGGAATGCCTCCCTCAAATACCTCCTCATCATCGGCTCCCCAAAAGGCTCTACCGGGCTCAGAGTCGGTGTAGACGGAAGTGTAGGTAACAGCAGATGTCGTGGAAGACATGATTACTGCAAAAAGCAAAATAACTTATATAAGTATTACTTATAGGAAGGATCGATATGATATGTCTGTAAGCTTTAATAATAAAGATCTTATAGTAATATACGTAATATCATTTATATACACGTATATCAATCATGTAAGCACTTAGTACCCTACTAATGCTAAAGCAATGCATGTCATGTAAGCATATATGTGCTAGATGTAAACAAGTAATGCATGTATGTCCCTCGCAAATCCCATTTGTGAAAACAGTGTTTGAAAATGGTTATAGTCCAGACAAAACTTTTGACCTGGTTCTCTATAACCTTGGCTCTGGTACCAATCTGTAACACCCTCAAATCTGAGCACGCAGCGGAATGTTTGAATATCCGAGGGCGTTACATTTATGGATCAATAGCACAAGATTCTGAGAACGACTACTAAACGTGTCGTTTGAAAAACAAAGATACATTGGATTAACAAAATACTTGTTTGTTACATAAGCCCATGGCTTCAAATTGTTCAACAATATAAATAAAGATTCTGGTTTATAACGATTTTCCCAAAATGTAATAAGACCCCAAATCTTAAGTGTTGACTCTTCAATTATTGACTTCCAATGTATCATCGCACCTCGTGCCTTATTGACCTGAAAAACATGCTTAAAACGTCAACATAAAGTTGGTGAATTCATAGGTTTATGTAAATCAATGGTAGGACCGCAAGATTTCCAAGTGTATGATTTAGCAACACATGCAAACATCATAAAAAGTGATTTCGTTTTCCTAAGCTCATGACACCGAAGCTTGACATGTATGAATGCAAATAAATTGCCAGTAATTGCCCCTGAATGATGTTCTAACCCGAAACATCCCAAATTCGACATGCTATAACGTTCGTTCCCGGTGATAGCTAGTCACCCGAACGGGGATTGTCAATCTCGAATAGATCTATCAATAACATTTGCGCTCACACAATGCAGTTCTCAACTATAACTATGCAACTAACAGTTCATGATAATGGGCTCAATGGGTTATCGCTACTTAGGCAAACACGTAATCGTTGTATAAAATGTGCACTTGCGTCCAATTTGTAAAACAAAGCATGTTATTACCCCAAAGATGTAAATCATTTAATAACATTAAAACATGGGGCTATGAACTCACTTTAGCAGGTAGTTCTTTGAATGATAATAAATATCCAAGTAAGAAATAAATCACACCGTCAAGTACCTAAGTAAAATACGGTTGGTATGTGCTTAATTACACATACCTTTTACCTTTAAAAATGAGCTAAAATGACCAAAAACGGACTTAAAATGCCAAATATACTGTATCTCTTTTGATGGTGCATACGTGTTAGAAATAATGTATTCATCGTTACTCCCTGGTAGTTATAGTCATTGCTACTGTCGCACATTAATACTCCTTGTAGTTAATGTCTTTCCTGACTAGTTAGTATATTAGTTACACCTTGGTAGTTATAGTCATTCCTACTGGTAGTATATCTTTACTCTGTAGTTAAAGTCTATGATCCGACGGTAGTATATTATTTTACTGAGTTAGTTAATAGTCATGTTCCTAAAGGAAGTATATTAGTTACTCCTGTAGTTATAGTCAATTCCTACTGGTCGTATAATTAGTTAACACATCAGTAGTACAAATGCATTGTTTTGCTATATTTAAGTTTGCTTAAGCATTTGAGCTCATATAAGCTCAACGAGTTATATTTTGCTTAACGTGCCTCATTGGCCGTAAGGTTCCGTAGGCATTTTAAGGTCGCAAAAGGTTTTAATAAGTCAAAAAGCCCTTTTAATAAGCTCATGTGGGACTGTTAAGCTTAAAATAAGCTCGGGAGCTTATTTGAAGCCATATTTCACAGCTTATTTGGGCTTACGTGCCCAAATAATTACAACCGAATAGAACCATAAGGGTCCTTTAGTTTTACCTAACTTATCCTAAGGCTTATTAGTATTTTAATAGGGTCTGGTCTCGTTTCAGCTTATCCAATAAGCATAATAAGCACTTATAATAAGTGGGTCCGTTGTACCCGTTGGGATTTCTAGCAACGAGTATATGGCTCCGAAATATGTCCTAGCGACTATGTGCGTTCGTTTAGCTTATGTTTAGATTGCGTTCACCACATGCATACGTTAAAATGTGTCGGATATCCCTTCCCAAGCTAAAACGTCTTATTTACTTGAGAAGTTCACGTGTATCTTTTATGAAATTTGTTTGTGAGAGTTATGGGTTTATGTTTGCTTATAGACAAAATGTTAAGCCCTTAGTTTGCCATTAAATCACTTTGTAAGCGACCCCAATCACTACCCAAGTCATATAAGTGCAATAACATTGCGTGTAACATGCATGTCTTGCGTTTAATTCACGTGCACACATGCTAGGACATCTTATATATACATACGTGACATATTGACTCGAAATTAAGGAAAACAAGTATAATGCGAGTGACATAAGCTAAAATCATGACTTACAAATGGTCCTAGGGTTCTTGGTTCGAATGTTGGACGTGTGGAATGCTAACCCCAAGTGTAACACGATCGTATACCCAATGTATGCCAATCCTTGGCTTCGTAAACCCCTTAACAACTCGTTATAGGAACCTTAGTTTTGTTTGTGGGTTCGAATGAAGAAATGAAAGTGTTTGCTTGCGTTTCGTGAACCCGAACAAAGACACAATATATTTTAGTTTGTTTGAGAGAGTATAAGGAGTGTGTAATTTTCAAGAGTGTCAAATGTGAGAATATGAAGTGTATTTTATAGCAAGGAAGCTAGTTACTCTCCTAGATTATATAACCAAGACCAAACGTGCCTTAACCATGTGGCTTATGGTTTGATGGGGTGTAAAGAGTGTCTAGTTAGTCACAACATTAATTTCTTTGCTAAACCACCTAACATAAGCTTTAATTAGCTAAGTTTGTACAAGATTTTGTTTAGGTTAGAAATCTTAAGATTTTGTGTGTTTTCCTTCCTTGTTAACAGCGTTGCCTAGAGGACTATCAAAAGAAGAATTGGTTAATAACCAATTACCTTTGCCTAGTAGGAGACATTAAGTACTATCCTTAATTAGTAGGAAAGAAGGTGTGGGTTTGGGCTAGTACTTTAGGATTTATTTAGAAGATTTGATTTAGCTAGTAAACACTAAGGAAGATTTATGTGGGTTTTTCATACCCACATTCGGCTATTTTGTGTTATTAACACAAAATTTGGTCAAGTTTTGTGTTTAGGCATTTCAATTGGGTATTGGTTCGAGTCTAGGTAATTCTAGGTATTTCCGAGGTGCGCCAAAAGTATTTTATATCGCGAAACGTAACCCTTATTTAACGTGACCAATAAAAATAAAATAAGCACATGTACATAATTAAGTCTTCTAATAATTATTTCTACTTGGTTGATAAAACCTTAATTTATTTGCAAGACCGATTACATTACATTGAATCTTTTTTTAGTCTACGCGATTTTACCTTATAAGTAAATATTAAAAGTAAACGCGTATCAGACTAAAATAAATTGTGATCATTAATAGAGTCGTACCATGACACAAAAATGAGAAATGTTACATTTCTAAGGTCCGATTTAAGTTTAAAATGAAAAATAAAAGTTTAAAGGGGTGTTTGGCATAAGAAATCTAAAAGGATTAAAAAGTATGCAAACTGCTTTTGGTTCTTAGATCAGTTTTGATAAGCTCTTATTAAGTCTTAGTGCAAGTTTTTATAAGCTCAGATTAGATTTAGTTAAGTTGTTAGGTAGTTTGTTCAAAATCCTAAGTTGCTAGCTTAAATAAAGTCCTAAACAGAACTACTTATTAAGTTGGGTGGTGGGGGGCTTGGGATTCATAAATTTAAATGCATAAAGGTGCATCGAATAATTGTGGCAAAGGAGTCTAAATACAACAATGTTTATCTGTTATTGCTTAGTAGAACCTTTTGAGTAAATTGGATCATTAACAGTCAAGTAATAGTAGTTTGTTCTTGTTTAAAAGATCTTATTTGTAGAAAAGAGTGTGGTTTGATTTTGGTGTTACTTTGGTTGAATTTTCTTTAATTTAGCTTATTATAGTCTTAAGTTTATCTGTTTTGAGTTATAAGTTGGTAAAAATCCTTTTTAGCCTTAATTTGTAGTCTGCAAGATGTCTTCTAAAAGAAAAGCCAAAAACAAGTTTAGTTAAATTTGTCATTTTCTTTCATCTTTTTCTAGCTTATCTCATTAGGAGTTTTGCTAAAATACAGCTTATTTTTGTTCTTTGAGTCATGTCCTTAATCTGTTTTTAGGAATTTAGTTTTAAAATTTGCTTATTGAGTCTTTAAATTAAGCTGCAAATCTGTCATTTTCTTTTAAAAGCAAAAAAATAAGTAGTTTAGTCTGTCATATTCATGTTCCTTATCTAGCTTATTTGTTTAGCTTATTATTTGAATTTCAGCTTATTTGAGTCCTGCTAGTGTTAGACTTATTCTGTTTTAAGTGCTTTAGCTTTTTCTATTAGCTTAATTTGCTTTAATTCTAGCTTAAAAATTGTGCCAAAAATCTTTTAAAAGCCATTTAGTGCAGTCTGTCTTTTGGTTTTTGAATGCTTTTTAGCTTATTTTGTTTGTTCTTTTCAGCCTTAAATGCTTATTGAGTCTAGTTCTAGGTATGTTATCTGCTTATTTGTTTTCTAAGTGCTTAATGAATAAAATAGTCTTAGCTTAATTTGTGATCTAAGTCCTTTTAGTCCTTTTCTAGCCAAACTGTCTTATGCTTTCTAGTGCTTTTCAGCTTATTTTGTTTGTTCTTTTCTAGTCTTTAGTGCTTTTTAGGTCTAGGATTTGGTATGTTTTCAGCTTATTGCTTTGCTATTAGCTTATTGAGTCTTAAAAGCTCAAGCAGTTTAGCTTGAGATCATTTAGTTTAGTTTTAAGCTAGCTGTCATCCTTTTTAGCTTATTTCTGGCTTGTCTATTAACTTTTAGTAATAAGTCCTTTTATTAAATTAGCTTATTTTTACTTATAATTTAGCTTTTTCAAAAGAAAAAAATGTTTTATAAAAAAGAAAGGTCACAGGGGTCGAACCTGTGACCTCTTCTTCACAACACACACAACTTACCACTATGCCCTGGGGTCTTTTTCATAACAACCGCAACCATTATTTGTTTAACATTATTAGTTTTTAAGCTATTTGCTTATGTAAATCACATCTTATTGGAATAAGCTGTGAATCTCGTTTTTCTTTATAAACCTTTGTAATAAGTTTTAGCATTTTTTTGAATTTTTTCATAATTTTCTGTTTTCATTTAATAATTTTTATTGAATTATTTAGTTTAAAAAGCTTTAAAATTAGTTTTAAAAATAATAAAAACACAAAAAAATATTTTTCTATTTTTAAAAAGTAGTTTAAATCATTTTAGCTTAGAAATTTGCAATCTGAGTTTTTAGAATTTAAATTTATCATTTTTAGTTAGTTACGTTAGCTTATTTAGTTTTAATTAGTTTTTATTTGCTTTAAACGTCGTTAGATTTTTAAGTTGTCTTTATTTTTAATTTAGCGTGCCTTTATTTGTTTTCCTCTTTGCGTTATTAGATTTAGAAACCAAATCCAAAATATTGATTATTCAAGCACACGATCACGAACCGAAACAAGGTTTTCAAATTCACACTTCGTCGGGATACGACATCCGGGAGATAAAATATTGTTTGTCCTCAAGCAATTTTTATATCGAGCGGGATACTCACTATACTATAATTAATTTGGTATTTTAGGTATATATTATATATCCTATTATCATCAAATCAGTCCTGTAGTTAAGATGAGCGACGTAAATCTCGTAACACCATGATTTAAAATGTTTAAAGTATATGTTCTCTCGCGACTATATGTTTCGATGAAGTAAACATAGTAGAAATACCTTACTGATGTAATGCCCCATAACAGCCTCATAAGACCGAACCGAATAATCGAGGAGACAGTAGATTCGTATATAACAACAACAAGTATCATCACCATGGTCATTTAGCGTATTCGAATATGTCAAACATGTAACAAATAGAACCGTACGGGATGTCAAATCCCAGTCCTTTAAAGTAATTTTGGCACTCCGTGAGTTGCTCGAGTCTCCTGTAGAAACTAAAGATACAATGCAAAATATTATTGAATTGATTAATAAACAAAGAGAATATAATGAGTATTTATAAGACAAACAAAGGGTGGAACCTTAAATGCCAAACAGGCCTAGACTACTACTGGCCAACGGGGCCTTATTAAACTAACACCCCCTCTCAAACTCATAATGTTGCAGCGTTAAACATTGAGAGTTTGTCAAACAAAAAACTAAACTAAAACTGAAAAGTAAACGAAAAACAAAGTGTCCCACAGTGCAGACCCGATGTTAGATGGAGTCTCATGTCGATACAATCCAAACAGGTGCAGATTCAGACAGATGCAGATTTAGACATATGCATATTCAGACAGATGCAGATTCAGACAGGTGAAGAGCACAAAATCACACAAATACGGAGATGAACGAGAGCAGAACAGGCAGACAGCAGCAGCAGATTCGGACAGGTGCATAGCACAGAATCACATAAACACGGAGATGAACGAGAGCTGTAACATCCGGCAATTTTTGAAATTTTAAATGACTATTTTACCCTTTGACTTTTTGGGTCTGACTTGACTTTTTGACTTTTGGTCTTTTATTGTCACATAAAAGCAATTACCGCGTAACCGGTAAAATTTTCGGAACATATTTTAAATAATAAATCATATTTATTATTACATATCTCATGTGCAAGTTATTTTTAACTTATTTGACTTGAAAATGAAAAAGATATATGTTATTCCTAAGCTGATTTATCAAAAACGACCCACTAAATCACGTTTTCATTATTCGGACTCTAAAGCAATTTGACGTAAAACGATATTCCTGACAACTTTTTAGTTTTGACCGAGACCCGAAAACAGTCAGAAAGTGACTGAAATGCCCTCAGCAGAATATAGAAACGAGAAAAAAATAAATATAATTAATTATCGTCATTTAATTAAAAAAATAAATAATAAAATGATTAAGGATTAAATTCAAAAGCGTTGTTGACAACGTGAATATTCGAGTTAAAATTCATTACTTTCTTACAAGGGTGGGGGGGGGGGGGGGGGGGGGGGGGGGGTGTGGGGGGGGGGGGGGTTGGGGGGGAGGCACAATCGGATATCAAATAAATAACAAAAATTTATTTTTGAAAGTTATATAAAAATAAATATGATTACTATCAAGTAAATACACATTTTTATCGGAAAAATGATTTGGAAAACAATGGCGCAAGTTTCGTGTCTTGAATCGACCGTTAACTAGTTCAAACGAGTCCCGAACCGATAGTTATCAAAACTATATTAAAAATTTACACAATTAACCCTGGACTATTTGTAAGTTGTCACTTTTTTAATAGCTTTTAATATATATATGAAAATTATTAAATTTCTTTTCATTTATATATATAACACACACACACATCTCCCTCTTCTCTCCTAATTTTTCCGGCGACCACCACCGGTCGGATTCCGGCCACCGGAAAACTTTTCCGGCGAGTTTTCCGGCCGAGTTAAAAAACGTTCCTCATCACCCGATCTATCCGCTCCACCATATCACGCGCCTCCACCACCTGCCACCGCCACCCCGCTGTCAACACGACCACCACACCACCACCACCATCATCATCATCACAGCCACCGCTGTCACGAACCACCTACAAGGGTGCGTTCGGTTTAACAGGTTCCACCAAGGGCGCGTTTGGTTTTGATTCGGCACTAAGGGTGCGTTGGTTTATATGTTAACACCACAAGGGTGAGTTTGCTTCGGTGGCTAAACCCCAAGAAGGGTGCGTGTGGTTTAAGCGAATCACCAAAAAGGGTGCGTTTTGGTTTCGGGTCAGCCGAGGGTGTGTTGGGTTTGTGACAGCCAAAGGGGGGGGGGGGGCGTTCGGGTTGGGTTTAGCATAGGGTGCGGTTGGTTTTCATACTCGCACCAAGAGTGCGTTGTGGTTTAACAGAAACACCACGAAGGGTGTTTGTTTCGGTGGTTCAGCAGCAGGCCGCACAAGGGTGCGTGGTTGGCTGTGAAACGCACTAAGGTTGCGTTTGGTTTAGTAGAAAACAACTAGGTTCGTTTGGTTTAGGATAGAGCGGATTAGGGGCGTTTGGTTTATGTATAAACCGACAAGGATGCGTTTGGTTTTGTTTATGACTGACTAGGGTGCGTTGGTGTTGATAAGCACCACGAGGGGTGCGTTTGTTTGTTCGATTCAGCCGCACCAGGGTGCGTTGGGTTTTGTGTTAAACCGCAAAGGGTGCGTTTGGTTGCTGTTCACCAGGAAAGGGGTGCGTATGGTTTTCATAACAGCCGATTAGGGGCGTTCGGTGTACAGCCGATTAGGGACGTTTGGTTTGTCACGTCACTAGGGTGCGTTTGGCTGTTGTAACAGCCATTAGGGTGCGTTTGGTTTATGATAAACAGAAAAGGGGCGTTTGGTTTGGTCTATAACAGATTAGGGTAGCGTTTGGTTGGCTGAAATATGAATTAGGGTGCGTGTGGTTGATATAGAAAACGTATAGGGTGCGTTTGGGATAACAGAAACACACAAGGAGTGTGTTTGGTTTGACAGTTTGACGATTAGGGTGCGTTTGGGTTAGCAGGAACGTACTAAGGATGCGTTTGGGATAGCAGAAACACGAAAGGGTATGTTTGGGTGAGCAGAATAACCGTAAGACTGTGTTTGGGTGAGCAGGAAAACCTTTAGGGTGTGTTTGGTTTATACAAATCGACTAATGAATATAACATAAGGTTTTATAAATATTAAAACCGGATATATTGGTGGTTTAAATTGGTTAAATAAATGTAATATATGTTTATATATTTAAAACGCGCGAGTAATTTCAACGTGGATTGATTGAAAAAGGATTTAGTTATATAGTTTTAAGATTGTTTAAATTATTTATAATTATACAATAAACCGATACATAAACGAAAGTTATACTTTTAGAACAACGAAACTAGTTTAGTTAAAAGCCGTAAACAAACCACTAAAATATAAATAATATTTTAATTCTCGACTGGAAGATAAAGTCATAATGATTGTAAAAGCTTTGAAAACATCGTTTATATATTATGAAACTTTAAAACGTACGTTTACTTTTATGCAAGGACATTTTATTAATTTAATTGGTGATTTCTGAAAACATGTCGAATTGTTTTGCTTCAGTTATTTTTCTCACGTTTCTTATATAATACTTGCAAAGTATTATATACCTCGATTATTCTTTTGATTGTTTGTCTTTGTTATATAATTCACGGTATGAGTTATATAAGGGTTCATTTTTCATATGTAATATATACAGAATATATTACATACTTTGCGTTCGCTTTTCAAATTATTTATTTAACCAACCACCAAACTATTACCACTTGGAAATCTAAATCTTTATCAACGTGTCGCGTTGACGTAACCATTCATCGGGAAACCCAAATACATTATCCTAGGCTAGTGGGACTTAGCCGTTAAGTTAAGCTGCATCTTCTTGATCGAGCCGTTCCGGTTTTCCGTTTGTGCTGCGCTTAATATGTGCAGTTCTGCAAATCGTTCTACAACATCAATGTGAGTTTATAGCCCCACGTTTTACATGTTTTACATATATTTTTGGGGTGAGAACATGCTTGTTTACAAATGCATTTACATGGTTGATTACCTGTTTGGTTTACATACTCATTTATATATCTCGCGAGGAGATACAATACTTGGTTTAATTTTTGAACGTAAACGCATACTATACTTTTATGATTATGGATTAGCTTAAGTTGCATGAACTGTTAATTACTCGGAGGGTAAGCGCGAATGTTATAAGATAGATCTATTTGGGATTGACAATCCCCGTTCGGGTGACTAGCTATCACTGGGAACGAATGTTTATAACCATGTCGGATTACGATTGTGGATTGCGCCTGCGGGGCCAACAATCACATACACATATTATTTCAGAAATGCCCGGGTGTCCTTGGAGGGGACACCTATGATGGGTACATATTATTTTCATTAATGCCCGGGTGTTCTTGGAGGAAACACCTACGATGGGAACATATTCTTTTATTACTGCTCGGGTGTTCTTGGAGGGAACACCTACGATGGGAACATATTCTTTTATTACTGCCCGGGTGTTCTTGGAGGGAACACCTACGATGGGAACATTCTTACTGTTGGCCAAGAATAAAGTGGCTACAAACAGTTATAACTTCGCAGATTTCATGAACTTAGGAGAGTAAGACATAACACACAAATGATGACTATTGTATTGGATACAATGGTCATGCATACTTTACAAATCTTGGATTTGAACATATATTTATACATTTTGTGACTATTTAAGGATTGAAATAGTCAGGCATACTTTACAACTATTTGATTTCTAAAAATCATACATACATTTTGGAAGGACATTTAAGGATTTAAATGGTCATACAATCATTTTATGATACTGTAGGGAGACAGTAGTCACTAAATGTTTTACATGGTACTGTGATGACACAGTGGGCAAATACATTCATTAGAATTTACATTCATACTTAAACTAACCTATGAACTCACCAACTTTATGTTGACCGTTTTAAGCATGTTTTTCTCAGGTGAATTAGATGCTTGGATTATCTGATGTGCATTGGAGTCTAAAATGACAAGATTTCATTCATGGATTTCTACTTATATACAAATGATCAAATCTCGTTGTATCGCTTTCAAGCTTTTCATTGTGATGCAATTATGGGACAAATGTTATATCAATTTCAAGGAAATCAACGAGATTACTTTTCAAACGACACATTTAGAGGTCGTTCTCTTGTATCTAGCGTTGTGTATTATGAAGTAACGCCCCGGACGTACTTCCGCTTCGACACATTTTTAGGGGTGTTACAGATTGGTATCAGAGCACTGGTTATAAAGAACTTGGTTGCATATTTTACCCTAGACTATAACCGTTTTCACAAACATTGCATCACATCAAACATTTTCAAAGTGCATACACACTACTGCTTATGTGCTTACATTACGTGTTGCATTAAGTGCTTACATGGCATACATATATATAATATATATGCTTGCATCCCTTTTGCGTATATCGTACGTATATTTATATAAGAGTTTAATTTATATAAAAAACCTGAACAAAATCTGAAGACATTTGTGAGCTTTGGCACAATGGTCCTCATTAAACCTCAAACATTGTGAGTTATACAATGGTCTCATTTTACTTCTTAAGACATTGTGAGTTGCATAATGGTCTCATCTTACTTCTTAGACATTGTGAGTTGCACAATGGTCTCATTTTGTTCTCAGACATTGTAAGTTAAACAATGGTCTCATCTTACTTGTTAGACATTGTGAGTTGCACAATGGTCTCATTTCGTTCTCAGACATTGTAAGTTAAACAAGGGTCTCTAAGAATATTAGTTTCTTCATAACTTTATGCAATATCGTATCACACGAAGGCCGTCATAATTTTGTTTACATGGAATTATGTATGAATCTATGTATTACAAGTCTTGTTATGGGAACTTTGTTATATGAGGATTGATATTGAATAATTGGTTATGTTAACAAGACCTCGTCACAAGTTCTTTTATTACATGGATTATGCATGAAACAAAGTTATACAAGTCTTGTATTGGCTAACTTGTAATAGGAGATTTGATGTGATAATTGCTATGTTGACTCGTTCATAAGGACCTTTATCGTATTTTACTCTAATCGAGTACTCATTAACGATCTTGAACACTATGTGATTTCCCTGATAGTTTTACTCCCCGTCTCCGAAGACGAGTTTGGAACACTCGTCCCATACTCATTATAGCACATGCATCGTCATGTCCTCCACACTGAAGTTATGTGAGTAACGTGTATTGCATTCGGGAAATATTAAGTAGGATGATTTATAAATCTATTAATTAAAAGGGATTGGGACGCCTCTTCATTTAAATAAATAAATTGTAAATCACCGAACCATAAGTTTATCAATTCATTATTTACATAAATTGGGACGCTTCTTTATGCAAATAATGAATTATAAATGAGTGGGCTTAATGGTATCCGATATGAGACGAGTATGAACTCGAACCCGATAATCACCGGAATCCGTTAAAAAGGTCTAGAAACACAATCGTGTCTTACTACTCAGCAGAATCCGACTGAGTACCATAATCCGCCGTCTATCGCATAAGCTCTTCCGCGAGCTCCTCCCATTTGTTAAACTTTATTCTGGGAATATTGTTTCTCGAAATGTCCTCATTCTCGGCATCCCATCACCATTTGTTATAGTATTGACGTTATGGTCGCTGCTGTTGGGTCCTGGAGCGGTCCCGACTGATACAACTTTATCCAATAGGTAATGCAACTCCCCTTAAACGAGATAAACACCTATCGACGAAACAGATAGTTGGACTATTCATTTCGGGCCACTAGTAGGAAGACTTAGGTCGCGATACATCCTAGTACTGCCAAGTAAGTTGGGTACTTACATCCATAAGCCACGTTGATGTGAATTATCGAACCTTACAGATAGTAGAAACGAGACTCCGTCCTCGGACATTTAGAAACTTATACAAACATACTCACGCGACTACACCTTCTTCTTGAGGTTTTCACTATAATGAGACTTTCCCTATAACGCGGTTATACCAGTCATAAGATCTGTAATGATATATTTTGAGATACCCATTTTGATGGATTAAATATCCTGGACAAACCTAGCCAAAATTTTTGGTAGATTGAGAAGTGTAGAAACACCGAATTTTGCTGAATAAAGTTATCAGCGTCTTGTTTAGAACGAGTTTATTAAACCTTAAGTCTTTCCTTGGTCACACAATCGGATAACACAAATTTAATCTCGGGACGAGATTTCTTTAAGGGGTAGGTACTGTAACATCCGAGAATTTTTGAAATTTCGAATGACGATTTTACCCTTTGACTTTTTGGGTCTGACTTGACTTTTTGACTTTTGGTCTTTTATTGTCTCGTAAAAACAATTACCGCGTGACCGGTAAAATTTTCGGAACATATTTCAAATAATAAATCATATTTATTATTATATTTCCCAAGTGGATGTTATTTTTAATTTATTTGGCTTGAAAACGAAAAAGATATATATTAATTAATAGTTGACGTATAAAAAAAACGAACCACTAAATCACGTTTTCACGATTCGGACCCTAAAGCAATTTGATGTAAAACGATATTTCAGACAACTTTTTAGTTTTACCCGAGACTTGAAAACAAGCAGAAGAGGGCTAAAACAGCCTCGCAAAGTTTTGAAAACTGCACACAACGGGTACCGACAAAAAAAAATATAATTAAATTTATTTTTAATTATCACTATTTATTTAATAAAAATATTAAATAAAATTATTTAATATTTTACTTATTTAAGCGTTGTTGATAACGCGAATATCCGAGTTAAAATTTCTTTTTTTTATTTTATTTTTAACCAAGTCACAAAATAAATAACAGATATTTATTTTAAATGTTATAAAAATATTTATGAAATATTATCAAGTAAATACTCATTTTTACAATGGCGCAAGTTTCGTATTTTGAATCATCCGATAAGTGGCTCAAACGAGTCCCGAACCGTTATTTAACGAAATTTACACTTTTGGTCCCTGTAAAATTTTACACAACTTACCCTAAACTATTAAAACTTATCATATTTTTTATAAGTTTTAATATATATATATAAGTTTATATCATTTTCATTTGTGATAAAAAAAATACACACACACCACTCCCTCTTCTCTCTCAAGATTTCCGGCGACCACCACCGGTCGGATTCCGGCCACCACTGTCGTCGCCGCCGCCGGAAAACTTTCCGGCGGACTTTTTCAGGCCAACTCCAAATATACTCCTCTTGACCCCAGTCTTATCCCTGTCTGCAATCTCACACGCCGTCACTCGCCCACCCCATCACCACGTACATCACCACCGAACACCACCAAAAACATCACACCAACATAACATCGTGGGGGCTTCGGTGTCGATTGAATTTGAAAGGGTGCGTCGGTTTAGGTGCAGCCACGATACGTTTTGTTTAGCGGACAACACACACAAAGTGCGTTTTGGTTTTGGACAGCCGAAACGGTGCGTTTGGTTTTTCATATCTTAGCACCACGTATGTTTTAGGTTTGGCATGTGTAAACCCATAAATGGTGCGTTTGGTAGTTTTCACAACAAGGGTGCGTTTGGGTTAGTAAGAATATACAAAGGGGTGTTTGGTTTGGTTGTCACGCACACCGAAGGGTGCATTTTGGCTGTTACAGCAGACTAGGGGTGTTTGGTTTTTTTGTAGAAAATGATTATGGGTGCGTTTAGGTTGCTGTTAAAACCAAAAAAGGGTGCGTTTAGTTTGAGTATAGAAACACATTACAGGTCGTTGGTTTATAAAGAAAACTAATTAGGGAGCGTTTGGGTTTAACAGAACGCACAAGAAGGTGCGTTATGGTTGGCAGATTCATAACAAAGGGGGGGTGGTTTTGATAGTTCTAAACCGCACACGGGTGCATTTGGCTGTTAAACAGCCACTTAGGGTACGTTTGGTTGTTATTAAAACCACATAAGTGGGTGTTTATGGTTAGGCAGTTAACCAAATGGGGTGTCTGGTTTGCTGGATAACACCGTAAGGGTGTGTTTGGGTGAGCAGGAAAACCGTAAGAGGTGCGTTTGGGTTTAGAGAAGACAATAAATGATGCGTTTGGTTTAGCGAAACAACAAGGGTTCGTTTGGTTTATACACTTGACTAATGAATATAACAGGGGGGGGGGGGGGAAAGACTTTATAAATTATAAATCAAAACTAAAAAGGTGGTTAATGGTTAAATAAATATGGTACTTATTAATTTTGTTTAAATTATAATTTATATAAATAATATAATTAAAACACGTAGATATTTTTGCAACGGCGCGTTTGTTGAAAAGTGGAAAAGAAAACATTAGGTAATAAAGAATATGGAAAACCGTTTTAAAAATAAATAACCGGGAAGATCCCTGACGAATTTATAAAACTTTTTATATTAGTAATGTTTTAAACTAAAGCCCTATTATTTTAAAAACCGATAAAAGGGACTAAGTAATATTTTAAAGATATTATAATTTGTATTTTACAATAACCGGATAAACGAACGAAAACTATACTTTTACAATGAGATAACTATTTCAGACATGACTCGTCGAGGAAACAAAATATAAATTTATACAATATTATTTTATATTTTATAATTGTCAGCTAGAAGATAACATAACAATTGTTGTAAAAGCTTTACAAACTTCGATTATTTAATTCATAACTTTAAGACGTGTGTCTACTTTTATGCAAGGACTTTTTGTTGATTAAATTGGTGTCGAATTAATTGGTTTCGATTATCTACTCACACTTTTATATCATCACTTGCAAACATTAAATACTCACATTATTTTTTGGGGAATTGGTTGTTCTTTGTAATATTAATTCAGGTTGAGTTTATATAAAGAGGTTTCATTTTTTACATACTGTAATAATACAGAATATATTACATACTTTGCGTTCGCTTTCAAAGTACTTTATTTAACCAACCACCAAACTATTACAACTTTAAATCTAAATCTTTTATCAATGTGACGCGTTGACGTAACCATTCATCGGGAAACCCAAATACGTTATCCTATGCTAGTGGGACTTAGCCGTTAAGTTTAGTTACAACTTCTTGACGAGCCGCTTCGTCTTCCGTTCATGTGTGCATATTAGATGGCCACAGTCAATCGTTCTTCATCATCGAGGTGAGTTTCATAACCTCGCTTTTCATACTTTTGAATGTTTATAAGCCCACGAGGGGGATACATGCTTGTCTACAAACTCTTATACTTACTCGGTTTTCTTATAACAACGTGATTGTTTATTAAGGATAATGTGATATTTTTACCCCAATGTTTTACTTGTTTACATAAACTATTTGGGGTGAGAACATGCTTGTTTACATTCCGTTTGTGTTGTGCTTAATATGTGCATCTCTGCAAATCGTCCTTCATCATCAAGGTGAGTTTATAGCCCCATGTTTTACTGGTTTTACATATATTTTTGGGGTCAGAACATGCTTGTTTACAAATGCATTTACATGGTTGATTACCTGTTTGGTTTACATACTCATTTATATATCTCGCGAGGAGATAAAATACTTGGTTTAATTTTTGAACGTAAATGCATACTATACTTTTATGATTATGGATTAACTTAAGTTGCATAAACTGTTAATTACTCGGAGGGTAAGCGCGAATGTTATAAGATAGATCTATTTGGGATTGACAATCCCCGTTCGGGTGACTAGCTATCACTGGGAACGAACGTTATACCATGTCAGATTACGATTGGATTGGCGCCTGCGAGTCCAACAAATACATACACATATTATTTTCATAAATGCCTGGGTGTCCATTGAGGGGACACCTATGATGGGTACATATTATTTTCATTAATGCCCGGGTGTTCTTGGAGGGAACACCCATGATGGGAATATATCCTTTTATTATTGCCCGGGTGTTCTTGGAGGGAACACTTACGATGGGTACATTCTTACTGTGCCTTGAATAAAGTGACATACAAACAGGTCTACGCCGCAGTGTCATGAACTTAGGAGTGTAATCATAATCATAGATGGTGATTATTGTATTGGATACAATGGTCATGCATACTTTACAAATCTTGGATTTGAACATATATTTATACATTTTGTGACTATTTAAGGATAGAAATAGTTAGGCATACTTTACAACTTTTTGATTTCTAAAAATCATACATACATTTTGGAAGGACATTTAAAGATTTAAATGGTCATACAATCATTTTATGATACTGTAGGGAGACGGTAGTCACTAAATGTTTTACATGGTACTGTGATGACACAGGGGGCAAATACATTCATTGGAATTTACATTCATACTTAAACTAACCTATGAACTCACTAACTTTATGTTGACCGTTTTAAGCATGTTTTCTAGGTGAATTAGATGCTTGGATTATCTGATGTGCATTGGAGTCTAAAATGACAAGATTTCATTCATGGATTTCTACTTATATGCAAATGATCAAATCTCGTTGTATCGCTTTCAAGCTTTTCATTGTGATGCAATTATGGGACAAATGTTATATCAATTTCAAGGAAATCAACGAGATTACTTTTCAAACGACACATTTAGAGGTCGTTCTCTTGTGTCTAGCGCTTCGAATAAGAAAGTAACGCCCCGACATACATTCGCTTCGACACCTTTATTAGAGGTTGTTACAGATTGGTATCAGAGCACTGGTTATAAAGAACTAGGTTGCATATTTTACCCTAGACTATAACCGTTTTCACAAACATTGCATCACATCAAACATTTTCAAAGTGCATACACACTACTGCTTATGTGCTTACATTACGTGCTGCATTAAGTGCTTACATGACATACATATATATAATATATATGCTTGCATCCCTTTTGCGTATATCGTATGTATATTTCTATAAGAGTTTAATTTATATAAAAAACCTGAACAAAATCTGAAGACATTTGTGAGCTTTGGCACAATGGTCCTCATTATACCTCAGACATTGTGAGTTATACAATGGTCTCATTTTACTTCTTAAGACATTGTGAGTTGCACAATGATCTCATCTTACTTCTTAGACATTGTGAGTTGCACAATGGTCTCATTTCGTTCTCAGACATTGTAAGTTAAACAATGGTCTCATCTTACTTGTTAGACATTGTGAGTTGCACAATGGTCTCATTTCGTTCTCAGACATTGTAAGTTAAACAAGGGTCTCTAAGAATATTAGTTTCTTCATAACTTTATGCAATATCGTATCACACGAAGGCCGTCATAATTTTGTTTACATGGAATTATGTATGAATCTATGTATTACAAGTCTTGTATGGGCGGGACTTGTAATATGAGGATTGATATTGAATAATTGGTTATGTTAACAAGACCTCGTCACAAGTTCTTTTATTACATGGATTATGCATGAAACAAAGTTATACAAGTCTTGTATTGGCTAACTTGTAATAGGAGATTTGATAGATAAATGCTATGTTGACTCGTTCATAAAAACCTTTATCGTATTTTACTCTAATCGAGTACTCATTAACTATCTTGAACACTATGTGATTTCCCTGATAGTTTTACTCCCGTCTCCGAAGACGAGTTTGGAACAACTCGTCCAAAACTCATTATAGCCACATGCATCGTCATGTCCTCCACACTGAAGTTATGTGAGTAACGTGTATTGCATCGGGAATGATTAAGTAGGATGATTTATAATCTATTTATTTGAAAGGATTGGGACGCCTCTTCATTTAAATAAATAAATTGTAAATCACCGAATCATAAGTTTATCAATTCATTATTTACATAAATTGGGATGCTTCTTTATGCAAATAATGAATTATAAATGAGTGGGCTTAATGGTATCCGATATGAGACGAGTATGAACTCGAACCCGATAATCATCGGAATCCGTTAAAAAGGTCTAGGAACACAATCGCGCCTTACCACTCAGCAAAATCTTAAGGCCTCACTTAGAACTACATGATCTCATTCTTAAGTTATTACTGTTGCTATTGCAAATCCTTGCAATCGTGAACTGTCTGTGGAGCTAACAGACTGAGTACAACATCCTATCCCCGTTTGTTATATTTATTGTCGTTAGGGTTGCTGCTGTTGGGTCCTAAAGCGGTCCCAGCTTGTACAACTTTATCCAATAGGTAATGCAACCCCCTTAAACCAGATAAACACCTATTGACGAGAGAGATAGTTGAACTATTCATTTTGGGCCACTAGTACGAAGACTTAGGTCGCGATACATCCTAGTACTGCCTAAGTAAGTTGGATACTTACTTCAATTAGCCTCGTCCGTTATTAATCATCGAACGTTACAGATATCAGAAACGAGACTTCGTCCTGGAACATTCAAAACTGTCTACAAACATACTCACGCGACTACACTTTCTCCTTCGATGCTTTCACTATTAAGAGACTTTCTTTATAACGCGGTTATCAATCATAAGATCTGTAATGATATTTTTTTTGAGATGCCTATTTTGATGGATTAAATATCCTGGTCAAGCCTAGCCAAAATTTTTGGTATATTGAGAAGTGTCGAAACACCGAATTTTTCTGAATAAAGTTATCAGCGTCTTGTTTAGAACTGGTTTATTAAATCTTAAATCTTTTCTTGGTCACACAATCGGTTAACACAAATTTAATCTCGGGACGAGATTTCTTTAAGGGGTAGGTACTGTAACATCCGGCAATTTTCGAAATTTTAAATGACTATTTTACCCTTTGACTTTTTGGGTCTGACTTGACTTTTTGACTTTTGGTCTTTTATTGTCACATAAAAGCGATTACCGCGTAACCGGTAAAATTTTCAGAACATATTTTAAATAATAAATCATATTTATTATTACATCTCTCATGTGCAAGTTATTTTTAACTTAAATTTCAAGCTTTTCATTATGATGCAATTATAGGACAAATGTTATATCAATTTCAAGGAAATCAACGAGATTACTTTTCAAACGACACATTTAGAGGTCGTTCTCTTGTATCTAGCGCTGTGTATTATGAAGTAACGCCCCCGGACATACTTCCGCTGCGACCCGTTTTTGGGGGTGTTACAGATTGGTATTTAATAAAAATAATTAAATTATATTTAATTATCGCATTTTATTAAATAAAAATATTTAATAAAATATTAAGGATTTTATTCAAAAGCGTTTGTTGACAACGCGAATATTCGAGTTAAAATTCATTTCTTTCGGACAAGGCACAATCGGGATATCAAATAAATAACAAATATTTTTATAAATGTTATAAAAATAATTATGAAATACTATCAAGTAAATACTCATTTTTATCGGAAAAATGATTTGGAAAACAATGGCGCAAGTTTCGTGTCTTGAGTCGACCGTTAACTAGTTCAAACGAGTCCCGAATCGATAGTTATCAAAACTATATTAAAAATTTACACAATGATCCCTCAACTATTAGGCTCTTGCCACTTTACCTTAAAACTTTTAATATATATATAAAGTTTTATATCTTTTTACTCATTTTTCATATATATAAAACACACACCTCTCTCTCTCCCTCATATTTTCCGGCCACCGCCGCCCCACCTCCGGCCACCACTCAGCCGCCGCCGCCACCGGAAAACTTTTCCGGCGAGTTTTCCGGCCGGATCCAAAAATGCTTCCCACCACCCGATCTACCCGATCCACTATACCACTCGCCGCCACGCGCCACCCACCACCACCCCACTGCCACCGTCATCATCCTCATCCACCTCTTCACCACCACCACCACGAGGGTGCGTTGGTGTGTCGTTAACGCCACAAGGGTCCGTTTGGTTTCGTTCATTCCACCACGAGGGTGCGTGTGGGTCGTCTCGGCACCACAGCGGGTGTTCGTTTGGTTTGTTCCCAGCCCAAAGGGTGCGTTGGGTTTGGGTTTAGCACCGGATAGGGTGCGTTTGTTTTGGCAGCCACCGGCCAAGGGTGCGGTTGGTTGTACCACCATTAGGGTGCGTTGGGTATATGGCAGCAGCAGGGGGGGCTGCTAGGGGTGTTTGGTTGGCTGTGAAAACCACAAAGGGGCGTTTGGTTCATCATAAGACTAACAAGGGTGCGTTTGGATCCGGGTTTGGCAATAAGGGTGCGTTTGGTTTAACTGCCGCACCACTAGGGTGCGTTTGGGTTAATAAAACCCCAAACAGGGGCGTTTGGGATAACAGTTAACACCCAAGGGGGTGTTTGGTTTGGCAGAAACCGCACAAGGGTGCGTTTGGTTGGCTGCGAAACAGCCAAACGGGGGCGTTTGGTTTAATAGGACTGCCAAAAGGGGTGTTTGGTTGGGCAGAAAACACTAAGGGTGTGTTTGGGTTAACAAGTTAAACCGTAAGAGGGTGTTTGGGTGAGCAGGAAACTATTAGGGGTGCGTGTGGGTTAAGAGAAGACAACAAAGGGGTCCGTTTGGTTGGTTTAGCAGAAATAGACGCGTTTGGTTTAGCGAAACAACATAGGGTGAGTTTGGTTTATACAAATCGACTAATGAATATAACATAAGGTTTTATAAATATTAAAACCGGATATATTGGTGGTTTAAATTGGTTAAATAAATGTAATATTTATTATTTGGTTTAGTTTAAATATATATATATATATATATATATATATATATATATATATATATATATATATATATATATATATATATATATATATATATATATATATATATATTTAAAACGCGCGAGAAATTGCAAAACGGATTGATTGAAAAAGGATTTAAGTTAGCTCTAAGATTGTTTAATTTATAATTATACAATAAACCGATACATAAACGAAAGTTATACTTTTACAACAACGCAACTAGTTTAGTTAAAAGTCGTAACGAAACACTAAATTATAAAATATTATTTTATAATTCGCGTTGAAAGATAAAGCTTAATGATTGTAAAAGCTTTGAAAACAGCGTTATGTTTTTGAAACTTTAAAACGTTCGGTTGTACGGCTATGCAAGGGACTTTTTGTATGATTTGATGTGGTGGGTTGCTGAAACGTGGTCGAATTGTTTTTTGGCGTGGGTTGGGGGGGCATGAAAGGGGGGCAGGGGGAGAATGGGGAGGGAGAGTGTTTGGTCGGAGCGTGGGGGGTAGTGGCACTGGGATGCACGAGGGTCGTTGGTCGGGAAGAGTGGTAGTAAGGGGGAGGTAACGGGTAGCCTGGGGGCTGGGTGGGCGGGCGTCTGAGCGCGGTTGGTTTGAAGAAAATCTGGGTGGGTGGGCCTTTCTGGCGGTGGTATGCTTTCTACTTGCTTTACTATTTTTTTTCTTCTCGTCTTGTTTCTTCATGTCTTTTCTAGTGTTCTTTTTTCTCGTTATTCATTTCAGTTTTTCTATTTTGTTCATTTTCTTCTCTTGCTTTCTTCAGTTCTTTTTCATTCTTTTTCACGTTATTTTTCTCAGTATCTTATTTAATACTTGTAAGTATTTTATATACCTTGATTATTGTTTTGGTTGTTTTGCTCTTTGTTATATTATTCACCATATGAATTATATACTTGTCTATTTTTCATATGTAATATGTACGGACTATATTTCATACGTTGCGTTTACTTTTTCGATTTATTTTATTTAACCAACCACCAAACTATTACAACGTGGAAATCTAAATCTTTATCAATGTGTCGCGTTGATGTTACCATTCATCAGGAAATCTAAATACATTATCCTAGGCTAGTGGGTCTTAGCTGTTAAGATTAGTTGCAACTTCTTGATCGAGCCGCTTCGTCTTCCGTTTGTTGTTGGATACTAGATGTCCTATCTGTCTATCGCTCATACATCATCAAGGTGAAGTTCATTAGCCTCGCTTTTCATTCTTTTGGAATGTTTTATAAACCCGCGAGGGGGATAATGCTTGTCTACAAAAACTCTTATATTTTACTCGGTTATCTTTATAAAAACGTAATTGTTTTTTATAGGATATTGTGAGTTTCTAGCCCCATGTTTTATGGTTTTACATTATTATTTTTTGGGGTGAGAATTGGGGTCGTGGGTGAGAACATGCTTGTTTACAAATGCATTTACATGGTTGATTACAAATTGGTTTACATACTCATTTACATAGCTCGCTATGGGATACATTACTTGACTTCATTTTTTGGTCACGAATGCATATTTTACTTTTGAAAAAGGATTACGGATTAGCTTAAGCGGATTGAACTGATGACAAAAACGGTACTGCCCGGGTGTTCTTGGAGGGGGATCACCGGTACAGGAGTATTATTTTTTCCTTACTGCGGGTGTTCTTGGAGGGGACACCTGGCTGGTTAAGGTTTTGTAGTCTATATTCTTTTAAATCTCTTGCCGGGTGTTCTTGGAGGGGACACCTGTGATGGGTATATATAAGTCTACGTCACAGCGTCATGAACTGTAAATCACTTGGAGGGTGAGCGCGAATGTTATGAAATAGATCTATTCGGGTGTGATTACGTTTCGGCGGTGATTAGCTATCAAAACTGGGCAGTTACGAACGTTATAGCATGTTATTATGCGAATGTATAAAATAGATTTTTTTGTTATCTATTCGGGATTGACAATCCCCGTTCGGGTGATTAGCTATCACTGGGCAAACGAACGTTATAACATGTCGGATTACGATTGGTTGGGCCTACAGGGCCCACAATACTTACATATGAACTCTTACTGTTATATTAGTGCATCGGTTTCATGAACTTAGAGTAATTATAATCATTGTTTTATACTCACATGGATATTTACTGTGCCTTGAATAAAGTGGCAATACATACTTGAAACATTTTGGTGACATTAAATTGGTCATGCATTCTTTATAAATCTTTGGGATAAGATTGGTACTTTTGGTGACATTAAATTGGTCATGCATTCTTTATAAATCTTTGGGATAAGATTGGTACTTTTGGTGACATAAAATGTGTCGTGCATTCTTTATAAATCTTTGGGATTTTTACTGTATTGTGTATGGACACAGCGGACAAAAATACATTCATTTGAACTTACATTCATATTTAAACTAACCTTGAAACCTCACATCGTTATGTTGACCGTTTTTTAAGCATGTCTTTTCTCAGGTGTGATCTAGATTGGCTTACTTGAAGTTGCATTGGAGTATATACATTCACGTTTTTTCATGGTTTGCAATTAGGGACAAATGTTTATCCAATTTTCAATAGAAATCAACGAGATTATTTTTCAAACGACAAATTTAGAGGTCGTTCTTTGTATCTAGCGCTCTGTTGTATTTTGAAGTATAGTAACACCCCCGGACTAATTCGCTGCGAGGACACGCATTTTTGGGGGTGCTACAGATTGGTATCAGAGCATTGGTTATAGAGAACTAGGTTGCATATTGTACCTAAACTATAACCGTTTTCGCAAATATTGGCAATCACATCAAATATTTTCAAAGTGGCATACCAATACTAGCTTACTTGTTAGGTTACTTGCTACCGTAAGGGCTTACTTGACTACATTATATGTAATATATATGCTTACATCTTTTGCGTATATCGCACGTTTATTTATATAAGAGTTATTTATATAAATACCAGAGCATTTCTTAAGACATTGTGAGTTGCATAATGGTCTCATTTATACCTCAGACATTGTGAGTTGCACAATGGTCTCGTTTCATTCTCAAACATTGTAAGTTAAACAATGGTCTCTAAGAATATTATTTTCTTCCTAGTTTTATACAATATCATATTACACGGAGACCGTCCAAATTTTTGTTTACATGGGATTGTGTATGAATCTAAGTATTACAAGGCTTGTATGGGCGGGACTTGTAATAGGAGGATTTATATGATAATTGCTATGTTGACTGGTTCATCGAGACTTTTACCTGGTTTACTTTAACCAAGTACTCATTAACTATCTTGAACTCTAGGTCGATGTTCCTTGGTAGTTTTACTCCCTGTCTCCGAAGACGAGTTTGAAACACTCGTCCCATACTCATTAGAGCACAGGCATCGTCATGCCATCCATCACCTTGAAGGTTATGTGAGTACGCGTATTGCATCGGGAATTATTAAGTAGGATGATTTATAATTTATTTATTTGAAAGGATTGGGGGGGAAAAAAAACCCGGGGGGGGCCGCGTTTCAGTTAAATAAGAAATTGTAATTCCCGAACCCTAAGGTATTTTATCCTTTTCATACTTACATAAATTAGGACGCTCCTTTATGTAAGTAATGAATTATAAATGAGTGGGCTTAATGGTATCCGATATGAAACGAGTATGAACTCGAACCCGATAATCACCGGAATCCGTTAAAAAGGTTTGGAAGCACAATAGTGTCTTACCACTCCTCAGAATCTTAAGGCCTCACTTGGAACTACATGATCTCATTCTTAAGATATTACTTTTGCCGTTGCAAATCCTTGCAATCGCGAACTGTTCGTGGAACTAACAGACTTGTTACACACTTGAACTAATGGAGTTGATTCATCCTCGACTAACGACTGAGTACCATATTCCGCCGTCTATCGCATAAGCTCTCCCGCGAGCTCCTCCTATTTGTTGAACTCTATTCTGGGGATATTGTTTCTCGAAATGTCCTCATTCTCGACATCCCATCACCACTTGATATAATTATTATCGTTATGGTTGCTGTTGTTGGGTCCTGGAGCGGTCCCAGCTTGTACAACTTCATCAAATTGAGGATGCAACTCCCGTAAACCAGATAAGCACATATCGACGAAAGAGATAGTCGAGCTATTCATTTCGGGCCACTAGTACGGAGACATAGGTCGTGGTACATCCTAGTACTGCCAAGTAAGTTGGGTACTTACATCCATAAGCCACGTTGATGTGAATCATCAAACATTACAGATAGCAGAAACGGGACTCCGTCCTCGAACATTTAAAACTATATACAGACATACTTCGCGCGACTACACTTTCTTCTTGAGGTTTTCACTATTAAGAGACTTTCTCTATAACGCGGTTGTATCAGTCATAAGATCTGTGAGGATTTATTTTGAGGTGCCCATTTGGATAGATTAAATGTCCTGGTCAAATCTAGCCAAATTTTTTGGTATATACTAAGATTTTGTCAAAAATAATCGAATTTACTGGAAATAAGTTATCATGTGTCTTGTTTAGAATCGGGTTTACGAAGTTTTAAATCTTTTATGGGGTCACACAAACAGTTTAACACAGATATAATCTCGGGACAGATTTCTTTAAGGGGTAGGTACTATAACATCCGGAAATTTTCGAAATTTTAAAGGACTATTTTAACCTTGGACGTTTGAAATGTTTAATCGTCTGACTTGATTTTTGACTTTTGTTATTTTATTTTCAATAAAAAAAGCGATTACCGCGGTAAAATCTGTGTAAGAATTTTTCGGGAATCTATTTCAATAATAAAATATTATTTATTATTACACACCTCGAGGTATTAAATTATTTTTTTTGCTTTATGATTCGAAAACGAAAAAAGTTATATATTAATTCATAGTGACTTATCAAATTCGACCAGGCTAAACCACGTTTTCACGATTCGAACTTACAAGCAATTTGATGTAAAACGATATTTCGGACAACTTTTTAGTTTTGCCCGAGACTTGAAAACAAGCAGAAGAGGGCTGAAACAGCCCCGCAAAGTTTTGAAACTGCACGCAAGGTGTACCGACACAAAAATGATTAAATTTATTTTTGTTTATCACTATTTATTTAATAAAAATATTAAATAAAATCAGTTAACATTTTATTCAAAAGCGTTTGTTGATGACGCGAATATTCGAGTTAAAAATTCATTTTTTATTTTCGAACAAGGCATAACTAGGTCACCAAATAGATAACATATATTTTTATAAATGTTATGAAAATATTTATGAAATACTATCAAATGAATACTCATTTTTATTGGAAAAATTATTCCGAAAGCAATGGCGCAAGTTTCGTATTTTAAACATCGTGTAAAGTCGACTTTCAAAGAGTCGCCGTACCTATCATCATAAAAGTTTCCCAAAAAATTGAACCTTTATGTCCCTGTGGATTTTACTCAATTAACCCTATACTATTGATAACACTTGCCATTTCATATTATACGTTTTATATGATAAATAAAATTTATAACAAATATTCATTTTTTTCAAAAAATATGAAACATAAATATCAACATTTCCTCTCATGTTATATCCAGCGGCCCCCAAAAACCCAAAATTATATCCGTAGCGAGTTCCACCGCCGCCACCTCCGGCCACCGCCGCCGGAAAAGTTTTCCGGCGGACTTTTCCGACCGAAACCAAAAATGATCATTATCGCCCGATCTACCCGATCCTCTATGTCACGCGCCTCCACGCGGGGTGCGGTTGGTGGTAACACCCACCGGGTGCGTTGGGTATATGGCAGCAGCAGGGGGGCTGCTAGGGGTGTTTGGTTGGCTGTGAAAACCACAAAGGGGCGTTTGGTTCATCATAAGACTAACAAGGGTGCGTTTGGATCCGGGTTTGGCAATAAGGGTGCGTTTGGTTTAACTGCCGCACCACTAGGGTGCGTTTGGGTTAATAAAACCCCAAACAAGGGCGTTTGGGATAACAGTTAACACCCAAGGGTGCGTTTGGTTGGCTGCGAAACAGCCAAACGGGGGCGTTTGGCTTAATAAGACTGCCAAAAGGGGTGTTTGGTTGGGCAGAAAACACTAAGGGTGTGTTTGGGTTAACAAGTTAAACCGTAAGAGGGTGTTTGGGTGAGCAGGAAACTATTAAGGGTGCGTTTGGGTTAAGAGAAGACAACAAAGGGTGTGTTTGGTTTGGACAGAAACACCAAGGGGTGTGTTTGGGTTAGCTGTAAACAGTTTAGGGTGCGTTTGGTTTGGCAGATTAACCAAACAGGGGTGTTTGGTTTGGCAGATTAACCAAACAGGGGTGTTTGGTTTGGCAGATTAACACAAACAGGGGCGTTTGGTTTAGCAGATTGCACCAAGGGGTGCGTTTGGGTTAAGAGAAAGATCATAGGGTGCGTTTGGCTTAGCAGGAAAAGCCATAAGGCGTGTTTGGGTGAGCAGAAACAACCTTTAGGGTGGGTTTTGATTTATATAAATCGATTAATAAATATATCATAAGATTTTATAAATATAAAACCGGATTAAATGGTGGTTAATGGTTAAATAAATGTGTTATATATTATTTAATCGCGTCTAATTATATATATTGATCACGCGAGAAATTACAACACGGATTGATTGAAAAAGGATTAAGTTATACAGTTTTAAGATTATTAAATTGTATTATACAACAACCTGACAAACGAACGAAAACTATACTTTTACAATGAGGCAACTATTTTAGCCACAACCCGTCGAGGAAACGAAATACTAAATTATAAAATATTATTTTATAATTCCCGACTAAAAGATAAAGTCATAACTTTTGTAAAAACTTTACAAACATCGGTTACATGATTCGTAACATTAAAACGTGCGTTACTTTTATACGAGAACTGTTAATAATTAAATTGGTGATTTACGAACACGTGTCGAAATGTTTTATTTCAATTCTTTTTCTCACGTTTCTTATTTAATACTTACAAGGTATTATATACCTCGATTATTTATTTGATTGGTTTTCTTTGTTATATAATTCACGGTATGAATTATATACTTGATATATTTTTCATATGTAATATATACGGAATATATTACATACTTTGTGTTTACTTTTCGATTTATTTTATTTAACCAACCACCAAACTATTACAACTTGGAATCTAAATCTTTTATCAACGTGTCGCGTTGATGTAATCATCCATCAGAAAACCCAATTCATTAACCTAGGCTAGTGGGTCATAGCCGTTAAGATAAACCGCAACTCCTTGGTCGAGCCGTTCTGGTTTCTGTTTGTGTTGTGCTTAATATGTGCATTTCTGCCAATCATTCTTCATCATCGAGGTGAGTTCATAGCCTCGCATTTTTTTTCAATTATATAGGATTATATATGGGAGTTGTTAATCAAAGTACTTGGTAATCATCCGACCTATAATTATTTAGGTTGCATTCGGGCGTATTCGTGACACGTTTTCATTTGTGATATACATTATCAGATTAACTCACTTGAGGTGAGTTTATAGCCCCATGTTTTACTTGTTTTACATATATTTTTGGGGTGAGAACATGCTTGTTTGCAAATGCGTTTACATGGTTGATTACAAATTGGTTGCATACTCATTTGCATAGTTCGCTATGGGATACATTATTTGACTTCATTTTTGGTCACAAATACATACTTTACTTTTGAAATGATTACGGATTAGCTTAAGCGATTTGAACTGATAACAACAAGTTACTGCCCGGGTGTTCTTGGAGGGGACACCGGTAACGGGAGTAGATATTCTTTAAATAAATGCTCGGGTGTTCTTGGAGGGGACACCTGTGATGGGTATATATAAGTCTACATCACAGCGTCATGAACTGTAAATCACTTGGAGGGTGAGCGCGAATGTTATGAAATAGATCTATTCGGGTGTGAATCCCCGTTTGGGTGATTAGCTATCACTGGGCAACAAACGTTATAGCATGTTGTCCACGCGAATGTTATAAAATAGATCTATTCGGGATTGAAAATCCCCGTTCGGGTGATTAGCTATCACTGGGAAAACGAACGTTATAACATGTCGGATTACGATTGGTTGGGTCTATAGGGCCAACCATACATGTACATGAATACTTGCGCGTTGTCTTGAATAAAGTGGCAATACATACTTTGAACAAAGGTGGTTCAACTATACATACGTTTTACTCTTAAGCAATCATGGTTTAAATTTGTTTAGATATAAGCTAATAAGTTCATTAAGCTCTTTATAACTCTTAAGCTAGTTCTTATTCAGTTTAGCTTTCTAAAAGCCGTTCACCTTAAATCCACTCAAAAAGTCACTATAAGCTATGTTATGGAAGATAAGCCAGAAATGGAAGGGCTTATGGGTTTTACCAGCTTGTTTCTAACAAGCTGGAGCTTGTAGATAAGCTCCTAAGAACATTTTAAGCCCTTGTTTTGAGCAAAGGGCAAGGTTAGTTCACTTTATTGATTTTAGCTCACTTTCTTATTTAGCTTATTTGTTTGCTTAATCTGTGCTTATTAATGTTGAATATGCTTAATATGTTTCATTTTAGCTTAATTTATCTTAAGTTTCTAGTTTAAATCATTAGAGTAGGAATTATTCTAGTTTTAGTTAAAACTGCTCATTTAGTAGTCATAATAGCTTTTTAGTTTAGCTTATTGCTTAGTGCTTATTTCCTTAAGATCTATGCTTATTTGTTCTTAGTTTTGTTAGCTCATCATCTCTTTTCAATAATAAAAGCTTATTCAGATCTGTTTTAGCTTAAAAATGCCTTTTCTAAGATTTAAAGGGGTGTTTAGGATAAGAGCCTATACATAGTCAAAGAGAGTGTAACCTGCTTTTGGTATTCAAATAAGTTTTGATAAGCTCAAACTAGGTCTAAATGTCAGTTTTTATAAGCTAGAAGTAAGATTTGTTCAATTTTAAAGTTAGTTTAGCAATTTCTTAAGTCTGCCAGTTTAAATGAAATATTAATCTGCTTATTTGCTAACATCCTAAAAAGACCAAGTGAGATGAAGTTTTTTTGTTCAAAACTAGTTCCATTTTCCTCATTTTACATCTGTTTTGAGTTTTCAAACTTTGGAAAATCCTTAAAGTATGATTAGGTCTAAGTCAGTCAAGTGTTAGTAGTTAGGTTGTTCTTAAAAGTTACTAATGTGCAGATCTTTTGAGGTAAATTTATAGCTTAACTTTTGTTAAATTTGATTTCATTTAGCTTAATATAGTTTAGTGTCAATCTGTTTTAAGTTTTTAAATGGTCACAAGTGTTTTTAAGTCTTAATTTTAAGCTTAAAAAGGGTCAGTAATCTAAGCAAAAAAATCCAAAAATATAGTAGGGTAATCTGTCATTTTAGCTTATCTTTTTCTAGCTTAATCCTTAATTTAGTTTGCTTAATTTTTGCTTATTTGTGTCATTAACTTGTAGTACTTTATCTGTTTTCAGCTTTCAGCTTAATGTCTATAGCTTATTAGTGTTTAATCTTAGCTTGAAATGTGTCAAAAATCCTTAAAAATGTCTTTTAGAGTCTGTTGTCTTAAGTCTTTTTAATGCTTGTGATCTTATTTGATTTGCTTATTTGTGGTCTTAAGTGCTTATTAGGGTAGGGTCTAGGTCTGTTACAGCTTATTTTCTTTACTTATTACTTATTAAGTTCCTAAAAAGCCAAATCATTTAGCTTAATTTCTAAGTAGTAAGTAGTCCAATTTGTCCCTTTTGATTAGATTTTTATAGCTTATCATTAGGTTCTGTCAAAAAGTCCATTTATTAAAGCAGCTTAATTTTAGCTTTTTCAAAAAGAAAAAAAAATGTTTTTACCAAAAAGGAAGTCACAGGGTTTGAACCTGTGACCTCCCTCACACAACACTAACACCTCAACCAACTGCGCCCTTGGGACTTTTCTGTTAGACCATTACACCATTAAATACTTATGCACACTTTAGGATTTAAGCTTTACAGCTTATTCGAATTTTCCTAGCTTATTGATAAGAGCTTTTTCACTCGTTTTTCTTTGCAAACCCTTAGAATAGTGTCTAGTATTTTCCATAATTTTTTCAGAATTTTCAGTTTTCATTTAATATTTTTAATTGAATTTTTAGTTTAAAAAGCTTTAAAATTAGTTTTAAAAATAATAAAAATACAAAAAAATATTTTTTGATTTTTAAAAATTAGTTTAAGTCATTTAGGGTTAAGAAATTTGCAATTTGAGTTTTTAGAGTCTTTTTTCGTCTTATTTGGTAAATTAGTTTGATTTTAAATTGTTTTCCGTTTTAAATATCGTTACGATTTGTTAATTGCTTTAATTCTAGATTAGCGTGCCTTTATATGCTTTTATTTTGCGTTAGTAGATTTAGAATCCAAACAAACCAAAATATCGATTATTCAAGCACGCGATCACGAACCGAAACAAGGTTTTCAATTCACACTTCGTCGGGATACGACATCCGGGAGATAAAATATTGTTTGTCCTCAAGCAATTTTTTATATCAAACGGGATACTCTCTATACTATTACTTATTTGGTATTTTAGGATATATATATATATATATATATATATATATATATAGACTATTATACTCAAACCAGTCTTGAAATAATGAAAGTAGACATATTCACCTACGTTTAGAGAGTTTAACGGATAAAAATGGACTAGTAACGAAGTAGATACGCTCATTTAAACTAGGGATTAAAACCTTATAAAACTTATTTTTAAATTTTAAAAGTTGTAAGGATGTATTATTCATTTTTCTTAACTTTTAACTTGCGTAACTATATAAAACCTCACTATGAGTATACAAAGGTGATAAAATTTTATAAAAGCGCATATACAATTGTTACACTTCATTTTCTTAAGCCTAAAGCTACTTAACATTATCTAGGTCGCGGTTAGGACTCATTGCCTGGTTGTACTTGTGATATTTCCGAATTTCACTACTTTGCTTGAGGTGAGCTTTCATAGCCCCACATTTTACTTGTTTGATTTCTTGGGGTGAAATTACATTGCTCGTTTTTACGTTTGAACACAAGTACAAATTACTCGTTTACGGATTGGTCTAAGTGCCCCTTTAACCTATGATACTCAGTACGCCCTTTATCATGAACCGTTAATTACCTCGTGTAACCACGAATGTTATGAATAGATCTATTGGGGTTGACGTCCCCACTTGGTTTGACTCGAGTATATGTCAAACAGGCGCATTTTCATTTGAGTTACTTTACGGGTGTCCCGGGTAAGACATCTGCATGGGCACTTATCCTTGATTACAGTTAATGCTTTGGTGTCATGAGCTTAGACAACAGTAAACGCATTTTGTGTGGCTCTGTATTTTTTATATTGTCATACACACTTTAAAATCTTGTGATTCACATTTACAATTTTATAAACCTATGAACTCACCAACCGACACTTT
>BQNB010036381.1:0-45884 GCA_026074375.1 Tanacetum coccineum | reverse complement strand
GGTTGAAGGCAACGAAGTACTCGGGTTCAAGCTAGGGCTTGGGGTGTACCACATCGAGTTGTCTTCCTAACTCGAAACAAATCACTAGGACTATTGTAAGTCGTGTTCAAAGCTTATACACATTTATATTATAATTGTTTTCTTGATTTATAGTCGATTTGGTCACGTTAGTTTATAGGAAAAAAATTAACGTGAGCATGTTGATATGTGCTTAATTACACATATCTTTTACCTCTAAAAACGAGCTTAAATGACCAAAAACAGACAAAAACTGCCAAATATATGTTTGTTTTGCATTTGTATTGTGCAGGAAGTGGATATCAACAAAAAGACAGAAAACCAAGCCAAAATGACAAAACTGAGCATGGAATGGAAAAGACTGTGCAAAATCAAGGCCAAAGTCCAAAAATGCCAAAGTCAGAGTCAATACTGAAGAATCAGCAGTCAAACCGGAGCCGGAACTGAAGAATACTATTGAATGCAATCTTAACCCATCTGATGGGCCGGGAAAGCCCAATAGTATAATTATGAAGACTGTGAAGACCAAATGGGCCCTCAATCAATTACAACAGCCCATTTGTGTGCAATTGACAAAGACTGTGAAGACTTTGAAGGCCCAATCCTAGCCCAGTTACAGCCAATCTCAGCCATTGTACACACAAAACCCACTTCATAACCTTATTGGGCCCAGACAAACCCAATGAGCCCAATACAAGCCCACACACCTTATTGAGCCCAAACCCAAACCCAGTGGGCTTAATAGCCCAAACAAAAGCCCAATAAACTTTTTTTATAAAACTCAAGGACCAAAAATGTAAATTTTAAAAACCTTGTTTTATAATTAAAAATAAAAAAATAAAGAAAAGGGACCAAAAATGCCAAGTTTTAAAAGTTGTTTTATAAAGAAAACAAAAGAAATAAAACACAAGGGCTGAAAATGCAATTAACCAAAACCCCTTTTCTTTTAGTAAAACAGCAGGGACCAAGTTTGCAATTTCCCAAAACTCCCTTTTACTCTTTTTTGTTATAAAACCACAAGGGCCAATTTGGTCACTTTCCAAACTTCTTTATAACTGAAAAAAGCTTAAAAAGAAATGAAAAGAGTAAGAAAGATGGGGGACTTGGGTTGCCTCTTCCCCAACGTTTCCTTTTAAAACCTGCAAACTACCCTGTCCCCTATACCACTCCCGCCAAAACCCAAACCACCTCAACCCACAGTTTTATCATCCTCCCCATACCCTTATAGTACACCTATTAATCACCCCAACTTTCCCCCACAACTTGTATAACCTAGGATGCCAGCTTGGCAATCCAAGTGTATTTTCGATCCAAGGATTGAGATTTCATTAAAAGAGATACAAGGTAATGGATGGCCAGGATATCAAGTATGTTTACACACTCATAAGAAGCACACTTGAGCTTTTTCTACTCTACAAACAAGCACACAAGCCAGTCAAGATCGAAGTCAACAAAAGTCAACAAGGACCAAGACTCAGCCTTAGCTCATTTCTTTTTGTATAAATAGGGCCATTGAGCCAGTGATACAATGATGATTTTTAAAGCTTCAAGTTGTAAATCTTTTCTGTTTTTAAAAAAAAAGTTAAGACTTTTTTATGATATTGCCATTGGATTGAAAATTTGACCTCTCATACAAGCTCTTTTAATTCTTTATCTCATGTAAAAGATTTGTAAAGTTGTTAAACCACACTTACACTCACTTTTCTAGCATCTTTACTTCATTTAAAAAGCTAAAAAACCTGAAATTTACAAATTAAGGGGGTGTTTGGTTTAGTATGAAAATGGGTCAAAAAGGAAGAGTTGTGGGTCAAGCTCACTCAGCCAACTTTGGCTGAGTGTGCAGGCTTAATCAAGCCACTTAAACCCCTAAGTTCAGTTTGAAAATAAGTTTTAGATGTTCCTTTTGGTTTCTATCAAATTTCATTAAGCCCACTTGAGCTTAAGTGCTCAAGCTGCATAACACTTTAGGCACACCATTTGTTGCTCTTTGTGTTGTTTCTAGTCGCATTTATAACACTCCTTGTTGCTGTTCTTTTCTTTTGACCAAGCATAAGTCAAAGAGTTTGTATGTATTTTTTTTGAAAATAGCCATCTTTAAGCCACAAAACCAGCAGGTTTAAGCTTATCATATTAAACCACATTTTGGAAATAAGCTCATTTATGTCTCTTTTTAATCTGTTTGTGGTTTGCTTTGTCTAAAAAGCTCATATGAGCTTATTTCAATAAGCTCAAAAGCCCCTTTGTTCACTGGTTGTCCCTCCCCTGGTGCTGAGCACCAAAAGTAGCCCCCTATTTCTAGCTTATTTGAAACTAAGCATTAGGATTTTAGTGCTTTTTCTTTTAGCTTATAGGTGTCCCTCTTAGGTTTAGCAGCTTAAAGTATTTAGTTTCCTTATTTAAGTAGCTTAAATCAAGCTTAAAGTAGTCCTTTTTCTCTTTTTATGAAATTGTTAGAATAGCTTATTTAAATTTCAGCTTATTTTAGAGCTTATTCTTAGTGACCTTAGCTTATTTAGGACACCCTTAGCCTAGTGACTTATCCCCCTAGCTTTCTAGCTTATTTTGTAGCTTAAATTCCAAAAAGAAAAGCTAAATAAGCTGTTAAGCTTATTTAGCTTTTGCAGTCCAAAAAGCTACATTTTTAGCTTATTTAGTGGGTTTCAGCCTCTAGTCCTTTTATAAAAAATGATAAGCTTAAGCCCCTTAGTAAGTTTACTTTTATAAGTTTTTGATAATAAGCTAGTTGGACCCACCTTGTAATCGGGGTCCTTCTCAGGGACTGTTAGTGTAATTTTATCTTTCATAGTTAACAGTGTTAGTCCTTAGGTTAGTCACCCTGTTACCCCGTTTGTCCTTGTTGCTTTACTCTGTTAGTCCTCTAGTTTAACAGCTGTTACTCTTTTAGTTAATTAATTAATTAAATTAGGTTTAATTTTAATAAGTTTAATTACTTTTAATTAAAACAGTAAAATTTGGGCATTTTTATATTTTTAGATTTGTTAACTTTTTCTTTATTTAATTTGATTTTTTCAGATTTTTTATAGTTATATTTTCTGACTTTTTATATTTAATTAGTTTTAATTAGTTTTTAATCTTAGAAAATTCATAAAAAATCCAAAAATTAATAAAAAAATATTTTTCTTTTTTACAAAATTTTCTTTTGTCATTTAGTGTCTAGGAAAAATATAAAATTTAGTATAGGCCTTATTTTCATTAAATTTCAGTTTTAGACCCGTTTTACCGGGTGCGTTTTACCGTTTCTTTTCGTTTTACATTCAAACGACCTCCGTTTTAGTTCTAGTTTTCTTTATTTTTCAAATTAAGTTAATTAGAATTTAATTTTGATTTTTAATTTAATTTAGCATTTATTTTCTTAATTTTTAGTATTTAGGGTTCCCGATACCTTATTCTTGTTCCCCGTATTTAATTAGATTTATTTTAGGATTTCCTTAAAACATAATTTTGTATCCGTAGTTTTTAATGTCCCCATTTCCTATACTTGTTTCACGTAGGATTAAATTAAAGTTTATTTAATTAATCTTAGTCATAATTATATCAGTATTTCCATCATTCAATTTCTCATCAACCTGGTAAATTTAATTGCAGCCTCCGTATGGGACTTACGACTCGGGAATATCTTCTTACTGAATCCTTTTATCATTGATTCTTAATTTATTTTTATTTCTAAGTAGGTCATTGACTTTTTCCCTTTGTAAGAGGTAAAGAGTTTGATTTGCCTAGTGTATTTATATATATACTATACCGCGATCACTTATCATAATCTAGCTGTATTCACTCCCTTTGATAGTGTTCTTCTTAATAGTTCTCTGGAATACCTTCTTGCTCTCAGCTCAGTAAAGCTAATGCACTTTCATTTTCATTTTTTCTTCTAGGTCATCTTCATGGATTTGTTCAAGGTCTTCATGAACAAGTTGAGACCCGTTTGGTTGATTTGCTAAAAATGCATAGACAGTGGCATCACTTAAGTTAGCAGTACTATCTAGAGTATCAACAGTACTAACAAGAGAGTTAGTAGTACTAACTTGAACATTGACAGTATTAACTTCATTGGTACTGTTAGGAGATGACACAAGGGCCATGTTCTGAGAGCTTGAGTTTGAGTTTGAGCTTGATGTTACAGTTCTTTTGACCTCTTGTTCAACAATCTTGAAGTCGTTGTAGAGATCATCAATGCTCATTGTGTCAAGATCTGTTTTACTTCCTCAGGACAACTACATGAGCGTTCATGACAGAAGGATGACTTCGCATTTAATTTTAAGTGAGATCTTCCTGAGGATGTTTTAACAAGGATGGCAAACTGGCTAACAATTTTCTGAAGCCTGTTAAAAATAGAGTCAAGTGACTCTGTGCTTAGAGCATTGAAGTTCTTATACATCTGCTTTAGAAGTGTCTTTTGAGTCTTCATTGTGCCATCATTACCACCAAATCTTGTTTATATGGCATCAAACAAAGTGTTGGCATCCTTGTATTGATTGAATGTCATTGATGTTCATTGGGAAGTGCCATCAGCAACATACTTCTTGCTTTTACATCATTCTTCTTTTGGGCCTTTCTCTCAGTTGTAACGGGTCCTGGTTTATCATTGAAGTTAGAAGTCCATCAGCATTTGCTGTTGTTTGTGCTGTTGGTTTGAAAGAGTTGCCATTCTCTATGACATCTCATAGAGCATAGTCTTGAACTTGAAAGTATTACTCTATTCTTATTCTCCACATCTCATATTCACCTTGTTTGAGAATGGGCAACTTTGCAGTAGATCCATCTCTTTGTGTGAATAAAGAGTTCTTCTTGTTTGTTTCTTCTAGATCAAAGTTTCAAAACACAGGCTTTGATACCACTTGTTGATCCCAACTCAAGATCTATTCTTTAGCTTGTAAATGTTATGTTACTTTGAATAAATTCAAAACAACAATGGTAAAAACTTTGTGAATACTAAAGAGTATGCGGAATCTACTCTTTAATACTTAGAAGAAATATTGATGAAACAGTAAACTTGAATGAACAATGATATAACTAAAAAGCTTCAATATTATTATGATGAATAATACGAGTACTTTGTCTAGTACTAGGGTTTACAACCTTGAAGCTATGTGCTTGTAAAATTATGAATATATATTTTTAACCATAACCTAGGATCTTCTTTTATACACCAAGGAGTCCTTTACAAGATAACTACAAATCTTTGTAGATACTCAAGATCTTCTATAATTCTAATCGTATACATATCTTTTCCAACTTTATAAGATATACAAATTTGAAGTACGGTTCGATACATATCTCTTTCATTCGTCTGATCTTTTATGCAGTCATAATCTTCTTCTGGCAATCTTAAGTCTTTAGCAGTATTAAGTTCTCTTCAGTAGTATTAAGTTAGTATTGGTAGTACTAACTTTTACACTAGCAGTACTAATCAGTTAGTACTGGTAGTTATAATATGAGCAGTATAAACTTTTACTCTTGGAAGTACTAAGTGTAAAGACTTTTAATTCCCAACAAGCATCTTTAGTAGTGACCTCAATTCCTAGAGTTGTCTTATCAGTAAATAAAGGAGAAGGATGAGTCCTAGGGGTCTATGGTGTGGAGTGTGGGTGTATCCTTAGTCTCCTTTATACCTTTTCCCTTTTCTCTCATTCTTAGTTCAAACTCATCTCCAGCTGACTCTTCCTCCTCTCCATCATTGATAATCACCATGTCAGCATCTTTCTTCACCTCTAGACTTTCCTTATCATTCGTAGGCTCTATACTAGTGCTGAGATCTTCTTGACTGTTAAGAACATCATCTATAAATGCATCCACAACAACATTCTCAGTTCCTTTCAACAATTGTTCTAACTCTTCATCCACCATGTGCTCTTAACCTATCAATATTGGCTGAGCTTCATAATCTTAACTACTTTCTTTGCTGTAGCAAAAAAATATACTCATTTAGATTGTTTCAAGCCAAAATTGTTTTAGGTCAATCTCAGTAGCTGTTGGAATTAAACATTTTTTGGTCTTCGTTGTCTTGGTGTTCACGAACATATTACCGTGGTTTGCGATTGATCATGTATTTCCTTTAGAAAATTTCAGGGTTAGGTGTCCTAGGGCGCTAGTTGTCCTATGCATTCCTTGGGTAGACTCTATCGGTTGTGACTGAGTCATAGGAACATCTACCCGAAATACTGTAGTAATTAGGGGTGACATCGGTCCAAAAACGGATCGAGACCGAAAATGGTTTAAAACGCCAGACGAGGACCAAACGAAATAGGTACGGTCCGGTCCGGGTAGGTCCGATTGGTTCGGTTGGTTTAGTCTGGTTTTCCGGTTCGGTCCGGTCAAACAGTCCATATGCTCAGCCCAAGTTCTTCACCATACTTTCAAATATGTACTTTAAAAAGTTAAACTTCTGGTTTGTAGCTAGGCAGATGATTGTAGAAGCCATAGTGCTACTAAACTCATTCCATGTAGTAGTCTTAGCACTTAGGCATTGCAAAATGGTATGAATAAGGAATTTCCATTATGGAGAAAAGAATGCCTTTATAGAAGGGTAAGCGATCTATGAAAGTTTTTCATAACCTCATCCTTGTAAGTTCTTCAAAAATGTTAGCATTTGGCAAGCAATCCATACCTTCCTCATCATTCAGTTGAAGGTCATGTCTAACAGATGCTTCAGTAACAATTATCTTCTTCCCATCCATTAGGGCTTGTAACTGTTGTTTCCCATTGATAGTTTTTACCTTGACAGTAGCCCAAAATTGTTCAATACATGAAGTAAATTGAGTTAGGGTTTATGATTAGAGAGTATATGAAAGATTAAAATCAATTGAGTGAGTAATTGAAACCCTTAATCAAACTATTTATGAAAATACCCTCAACAGCATTAACGTTCACCAGCAGTTGTAAGTTTATGCCTAACAGCATTAACTTTCAACAGCAGTGGTAAGTTTATGCCTAACAGCATTAACTTATACCAGCAGTAGTAAGTTTATGCCTAGCAGTATTAACTTTGAATCACCAGCATTAACTTCAATTCCATTCTAATCAGCCTTTCCATCATCAAATTAACATTTTAGCTTACAAAATCTCTTTGTCTATTTTTGATTTCTCTCAATTCTTTTTACTCACAATTCTGTCTATCTGTTTTTGATTTCTCTCAATTCTTTTAGCTCACAATTCTCTTTGTCTATTTTTATTTCACACATCTCTCTTTCTATTTTTCAGCTTACTATTTCTCTCAATTCTTTTTCTTACCAATTCACTCAATCTGTTTTTATTTTCACACATCTCTCTTTCTATTTTTATTCTCACTTATTTCTCTCAATTCTTTTTCTCATCAATTCACTCTATCTGTTTTTATTTTCACACATCTCTTTTTCTGTTTTTTATTCTCACTTATTCTCTCAATTCTCACAGTATTAATTATACTTAACAGTATTAAGTATAACTAACAATATTAACTTAGCAGTATTAAGTATAACTAGCAGCACTAATAATACTTAACAGCAGAAACTTGAAGTTACCAGTACTAACTCAAATTTCAATCCTTAGCAGCTTTTGCATTCCATTCCAATTATCATTTGTGTATAATCCGCTGCATATTAACATAATTAACCTCCCCTCAATCAATACTTCAGAGGTTAAGCATTCCAATACTTGCAATCAGATATTGAAATCTGCTAACATTAAATGCTTTTATGAGAAAATCTGCAACATTCTGATCCGTATGAATCTTGATCATCTAGATAAGCTTCTTCTTATTGGAATCTCTGATAAAGTGGTGCCTAATCTCAATGTGCTTTGTTTTTTAATGAAAAATAGGGTTTCTTCGCTATGTAGTTAGTACTCTCATTATCAATATGAATCTTAGTCTGCATAAAGTTATATCCATAATCCAGCAATTGATTTTAGATCCAAAGCACCTGTCCACGGCAATTGGAAGCAGCTATATACTCAACTTCAGTTATGGAATTAGCAACCACAGTCTGCTTCTTGCATTGCCATAAGATCAATTTGCACCCTAGGAATTGACAACCTCTTGTTGTGGACTTTCTATCTAAGCTTGCTCCTGTATAGTCACTATCAGTATATGCCATCAAATCAAAAGGTGAATCCTTGGGATAACAAAGGCCCAATTTAGGTGGACCTTTTAAGTATCTAAAGATCCTTTTCACAGCATGAAGATGTGAACTATTAGGATTGACTTAGAATCTTGCACAAGCACATACTGCAAACATAATATCAGGCCTTGAAGAGGTTAGATACATCAATGATCCAATCATGGATCTATACAAGTGTTTATCTACATCTTCATCATCTGCATCTTTGAGCAAAGGCTTTAGTGTTTCCATAGGTGTGCTTGCTGTCTTGACATCAGTAAAACCAAATTTCTTCAAAATCTCAATCACATACTTGTCTTGATTGATAAAAATCTCATCTTCCTTCTGCTTCACTTGCAGTCCTAGGAAGAATGTGAGTTCACCCATAGAGCTCATTTGAAACTTCTTATGTATCATCTTCTTAAACTTTGTGCATAGTGACTTCTTTGTAGAACCAAAAATGATATCATCAACATACACTTGAACTAACAAAATATCACCTTTGACTCTTCTGATAAACAAGGTCTTGTCTATCTTCCTCTTTGAAACCCATTGTCCAACAAATAAGTTGACAAGGTTTTATACCAAGCTTTGGGAGCTTGATGAAATCCATAAAGTGCCTTTTCTACTTTGTATAATCTGTCAGGGAAGTCTGGATCTTCAAATCCTAGTGGTTGAAAAACATAGACTTCCTCTTCAATCTTTCCATAAAGAAAAGCACTCTTGACATCCATCTGGTACACCATAAAGTCTTTAAATGAGGCATAGGCTAAGAATAACCTGATTGCTTCAATTCTGGCAACTAGAGCAAAAACTTCATCATAGTTTATTCCTTCTTCTTGTGTGTACCCTTAAGCAACCAACCTTGCTTTGTTCTTTATTATAATACCTCTTTCATCTTTCTTGTTCTTGTAAACCCATTTAGTGCCTATGGCCCTTTTGCCATTTGGTGAGTCCACCAGGGTTCAAACCTTTTGTAATTTAAATTGTAGAAGCTCATCCTGCATAGCTTCTATCCAACTTGGATCCTTCAATGCTTAGATTACCTTCTTGGGTTCTTGTTGTGATAAAAAAAACAAGCAAACAAACAATTTTGAAAGTCTTTATGGTTTGTTCTTTGCTGAACTGAACTAAACAAACCATGTTCTTTCAAATTCTTTGTCATTCTTCTTGTCTGAGGTGCTGAATTCAAGTCTCCAATAATTTGTTCAACTGGGTGATCTTTGTGTATTCTTGTAGTTGGAATAGGACCGATAGGCATAAATGCATCTAAATTGTTCATGTCAGCCTCTGCACCAACATCTTCATCATCATCTGAATAAACAATATCTTCCAATTCAGGAATATTTGGGCCATTTAGAAGTTCAATGCTTGTTTTTGGATCAACAGCATTAACTTCTATTCTAGCAACATTAACAATTAAACTAACAGCATTAACATCGTTAGTGATGTTTCTATCACTAGCAGTATTAATATTGTTAGTGTTGTTAATATTTTCATCCTTATCTTGATTAATTCTTGGCTCCTTTGTACTTGGAACCTCACTATCTTCATTCCTTGGATCTTTAGCATCCTTCTTTTCCTCCTCCCCTGATGGTATGAATCCAACATTAGGAGAACTCTTTGAATCTTGAGAGAATAGTGGATTAGCAGGCCACATTGGTAGTAGAATATAATCTTTGCTAGGTACTATCTTCATTCTAGCTTTATATGTATCATTACATGCTTTTGTACTTGCATTACCATTAGATTGATTCCCTGCAACAACTGGCTTATAGTTCATAGACTTTGTTAGTGCATCTATATCAAAAAGGCAATTAGTTCCACTTCCTGCAATATTAGGTGTATTTTCACTAAATTGAACATGTAGGTTCTCTTCTACTATCCTAGTTCTACTGTTAAATACTCTGAATGCTTTGCTATTGGTAGAGTATCCTACAAAGAACCCTTCATTAGCCTTTTCATCAATTTTACCTAGGTGATCTGTGGTATTAAGGATTATAACAGGACACCTAAATGGTCTCATGAAGCTTAAGGCGGGTTTTCTACCTAGAAAAAGTTCATAAGGGGTCTTATTTTAAGGCTTGATAACTAACACCCTATTTTGGACATAACAAGCAGTATTAAATGCTTCAGCCCAGAAAGTTGTTGGTAATTTTGAATCAGCTAGCATAGTCTAGCAGCCTCTATTAGTGTCCTATTTTTCCTTTCTGCTACTCTATTTTGTTGTGGAGTCCTAGCAACACTAAATTCCCTCTTAATACCCTTCATTTCACAAAACTGATTCATGACCCTATTCTTGAATTCAGTCCCATTGTCATATCTAATCACTTTCACCTTAAGGTCTATTAGATTTTCTATGCCTGTTATAAATGTTTTAAGGATTTCAGAAGTTTCATCCTTAGTGGCTAAAAAGAAAACCCAACTAAACCTACTAAAATCATTCATGACAACTAGGCAGTACATCTTTTTCATTAAACTCTTTACAAATGTTAGGCCAAACAAATCCATGTACGACATTTGTAATGGTTGGCTGATTGAACAGACTGTTTGGTCTTACAAGAAGCTTTGTGTTGTTTTCCCTTCTGACAAGCAACACAGATTTGATTAATTTCAAAACGTTTTGAAGGTAAACTTCTTATAAGGCTTCCCTTTACCAGTTTATTCATTGTTTTGAAATTTACATGTCCAAGCCTCCTATGCCAAAGATTAGATTCATTTGGTGTGGCTTTTGCAAAGAGACAAGTGAGACATCCTTGAGGAACAACATTCTTTAAGTCAACACTCTACATGTTATCCTTTCTAGGAACTTTAAGTACAACATGATTTTCATCAGTTAACTTAAAGTCTGGAGACAGAACAACGCATTCAGTATTAGTAAAAAGAACACTATTCTTCTTGTCACACATTTGTGAGACACTGAAGAGGTTAAAATTTAGTTCCTTTACAAAATACACATCTTCAAAGTCTAATTTACTACTTCTTATTTTACCTTTTCTAGTAATTTTCTCTCCTTTAGAATTACCTCCAAAGGCAACAAATCCTCCATCAATTTCTTCATAATCTATAAGATATGATTTGTTTCCTATCATGTGCCTAGAGAATCCACTGTCAATCACTCCTTTATCCTTCAAAATTAGTTTCTTTTGGGGACCCAAGCCATTACTGACTTGGATCTGCCTTGTGCATCAATATAGTTAAATCTTTTAAAGGACATTGATACACTATTGTTTTTTAAGACATGGTCTAAAACTTTATGCTTTGATCTCCAAACCCAACATGCTGAGGCCTTAACAACATTTCCCTTGTTTCCCATAACATAAACTAATACTGCTTTTGCCTAGCAGTATTAACCACTTGATTCCTTAACAATATTAACCATTTTAGTGAAAATTACTGCTAATAAGCTGCTGTATTTTGTTAAAAGTGCTTCTACAGTTCAAATATGCATTAATTAATAAACAATTTTCTCTATAGTCCTTCAATATTCACTGTTGTTCTTGGTTGAACAGTATTAACTGGTCTAGCAGTATTAAGCGAAATTGGGCCAGATCTAGTTAAGATTTTCTTGGAACCATGTTCCTTTATGGACTAGGGTGAGTTAAACTAGAGAAATTTTGTTTTGTTCACTCTTTGAACAGTGTCCAACAGGTTTTTCAACCTTTGAGAATATTATACCATTATTGCACTCATTCATCAAATGATCAAAACAACCACACATATGACAATTTTAATAGAGTCATCCAAATCACTTCCTAATCTTTAAGACATTCTTGTGGTTCCAAATCATCTTGTTCCCTTAAGGATTAGGTATGTTTTGCGATTTTTATCAACAAATGTTTCCTTAAGAGATTATTACTTTGCTCAGATAGACTTAACAAAGTTTATCTAGCAAAACTAGGTTTATTAAACATCTAAACTAATTTAACCTAAAGCCACATCTTTTTCCTTACTTCAGATACCTAATCCTTATAATTAGGGCTGCCATTTTCTTCCTAGCAGTCTAGGTTCATTAGTCTCAACTGTTAAGGCTTTTCAACTACAAAACTCACTACAGACTCATTCACATCAATAAAATCATCTAGACTAGGATAAACTAAATTAGGTTTTGGTGGCATAAAATTTCCAGTATAAGGAGGTGAGACAACATTATATCCTAATCCTGTTTTACACTTATCCATTATCTTACTCTAACGTCTAGAAGATTACTTAGGCTTTTGATGAATTTTCAAATTTTTGTACTGTAAGTTAAACTCATCTTTTCTTTTATATCAACTCTAACTTCCTTTTAAGCTCTGTAATATCTAAATCTCTTAAATAAATTTCACGTTTTAAAAGTTTTATATCTTCCTCATGCACAAACTAATTTTTCTTAAAGACTAACATCTAGCTTCTACAGATTCTAACCAGTTTAATAAGAGACAATACTTATCTTAGCTGTTTCTAAGTCTTAACTAATTGTTCAAATTTTGGTCTTTTAGATCTTTACACATTCTAAACATAGAATGAACAACAATTTGAGACATTAGATACCTCAGAGTTTGTTGAAAACTAGAAACATGTTGAAGAATAAGCATAAAGCAAAATTGGTTGGACCTTCTTGCTGCTTGTCACTCCAATCATATCCAATGTCATCACACTAAGAACACTAAGGCACATGAAGTAGTTTCCTCTACAACTACATCCTTCTGGGTAGGCTCCATGTTCCTGCTGTCTGATTCCTGGTGCCCTGCATCTCCCTTGCAAAGTGACAATTTTTATGGCATTGTAAACACTCCACCTTGATCTGTCAAGCCAATGGTCTCAGTACTAATTTATCTCATCTTCCTTCTATTTTCTTCAAGAAATCTTCTGCTCTCTATGTCACATGGCCTTTGCCATTTCAATATCCATCTCTTCTAAATCATCAGATGAATATGTTCTAGGTCCTCATTCACCATTAGGACTGCTTGGTTGACTTCCAGAATGCATAGATCACATCCTCACTAAATTGATCAACATTGTTAAAGCGATCACAGCACCCTGAGTGCTAGCATTATTAACCACCTCGGATAGAATTAACATGCTCTAGTTCTTGCCTGTTAGGTGCTGCTAGAGGACAGAAAGGCTACATTGTGTGAGTTTGTGGTTGAGCTAGATGTCCCCTTAACCTCTGATTCATAAGCCTTTAGGTTGTTAAAGAGGTCATCTAAACTCAATGTCTCAATCTCTAGTTTGTTCCTCCACACAATAGTATGCATAGTCCATTCTTGTGACAAACTTCTCAAGAACTTCTGATTGATGTTTCTTGAGAGATAACTTACATGCATCTCCAGTTGACTAATTAGATTTTGAAGCCTTTTATAGGTTTGCTCAATCACCTCTGTGCTGGATGCAGTAAAGTTTTCATATTGCTGCTTTAGAAGATTTTTCTAAGTTTTCTTTGTAGCAGTATTACCAAATATGTTCTCAATAGCCTGCATCAGTGTCTTAGCATCCTTGTATGAGTTGAACTTTAATTGATGCTCATTAGGTAAGGCCATCAACAAAGTGTAATCATGCCTTCAACCACTGCCCTCTTTGTGCCTTCTCAACACTTGTATGAGGATAACAGGCACTTTACCATCAATAATTTTTGAGTACTACAGGAGCATATACCATCATTCTATGACCTCCAATAGTGGTAATCAATGCACTGTAGAACGGTTCCATCTCATAATTCCAGAAGATCATACTCACTAGGATTTTTTGGGGGGGGGGTTTTGGAGTATGGTACTTGATGGTTTTGAGTAGAATGAGTAATCCATTGCTTCTGAAAAAGTAGATCTTATTGTAGTAAAGTTTCTTCTATTCAAAGCTTCCTCCCAAGCTCTGATACCACTTGTTGATCCCAATAGAATAGATTCTTCTAGCTTGTATAATGCCTAAGTTGTATGGAATAAATCCAAAACAAATATGATTAGAATTTTGATTGTGAATATCAAGACTATTCGGGAATCTAGTCATGAAACTAAGAAGAATTACAATGAAGCAGTCATGAATAATAACAAACAGTTCTCCAAACCTTTTAAGCCTCAAATAATAACGAACACTCTTAATAGTGTTAGGGTTTACACCTTGAGCTAAACGATTTAGATACTTTCTAGATTAGATATAATATTATCTCAAACTCTATACCTAAGTACCTCCTTTTATACCAAATAGTCCTAATGGCTACGATCTTTCTAAGTATCATGAGTCTACAAACAAATAACTTATACATAACTTTCTTATAAAATAACTCATACTTATCCCGAAAGTATTAAACAATCTTCATCTTTATCCTTTCTCTGTCTTTATCCTCTGACATTAGAAACTCTTCTAGCATTGTAACGTTTTATACCATCAGCCATTTTTTTTTAAAAAACTTAGCAGTCCTTAACTTCAAATCGCATCAGACTTTTAATCCCAACACCACGTATGTTAGCAAGTGTTTGACTTGTGCAAAGGTTAAAGATGAGCATCAGAAACCATCTGGGTTGCTGCAACAACATGAGATTCCTGTTTGGAAATGGAAAAGGATCACTATGAATTTTGTGATGTACAGCCCAGAACGCCGAGTGCTATGAATACACTTTAGGTTATTAGTCGATCGACTACCAAATCAACTTTTTCCTACCAAGTAAAGAAGACTTATAGCAGGGAAAGCTCACACGAATTTTCCTGAAGAGAATTTGTGTGTAGGCATGTGTTCCTGTTTTGGATCATTTCGGATTTGAGATAGCCACTTTAAGTCAAATTCTAGAAATCGCTTCATGAAAGCTTCTGGAAGATATGCTGCGTGCCTGTGTGATTGACTTTGGAAGGAGTTAGGATCGCCATTTGACATTGGTTGAGTTCTCATATAACAATAGTTATCACGCAAGTATTAATGATGCACCATATGATGCTTTGTACGGACGAAAATGTTGATCACCTGTATGCTGGAGTGAGGTTGGGGATAGCCAACTCACCGGTCCAGAATTGATTCGTGATACGATCGAGAAGATTGTCCAGATTAAAAACCGTTCGTTAGCTACTCGTAGTCGCCAGAAGAGTTATGCATATAAGTGAGCTAAGCCGTTGGAATTTGAAGTTGGTGATATGGTACTGCTTAAGGTGTCGCCATGGAAGGGCGCTCTGCGTTTGGAAAGCGCGGAAAGTTAAGTCCACGTTACATTGGGTCATTTAAGATTTTAGCTAGAGTTGGTCCTGTAGCTTATACATTGGAGTTACCTGAAGAGTTGAAAGGGATTCATAGTACTTTTCATGTTTCGAATCTTAAGAAGTGTTTAGCGGAAGGTGATGTTGTTGTTTCGATGGATAAAATTCAACTTGATGATAAGTTGCACATGATTGAAGAGCCAGTAGAAGTTGTTGATAGAGAGGTTAAGCGACTTAAGCTGAGTCGGATACCTATTGTCAAAGTACATTGGAATTCACAAAGAGGTCCATAATTTACTTGGGAACGTGAGGATCAGATTAAGAAAAAGTACCCTCATCTCTTTACAAGTAAGGATGAAGCGAGGAAAGTGGATAAGTCGAGCTGAGCACCGAGACGGTGCTCCCTAAAGGAAGGGAGAAGGTAACAACCTGAGTTTCAGGTCAATGTTTATCCCGAACTATGATAATTATTTTTATACGTAATTAATTATTCTCGTGTATGCTATATAAGCTTTGGTGAAAATTTCCATTTATTGGGCAACTTCAAGCCGTAATTGAGTTTCTATTTGTTTTTAGCATCTGAAAAAGTCATAAATATTTATGTTGTCACTCCGAGAGTGTGATTATGTTATTTTTGTATTTTACGGTGTGTTCCTGAGTTTTTGTAAAAACCGTGTTTAAAGGTCGTGTTTTACGTGATTTAACATTTTATTAAACGTTTTAAAGTAAAATTAGTGGGACGGATTTAAAATATTTACTAACATGGTGTAACCCGAGTCTTTGGCTGATTTTATTAACGAAAGAAACACTTTTGTATTAACTTTGAAGGACTAGTGAGAAAGAGGGACTAAAATTGTCCAATGGTTAAAGTTGTTTTCTATATAAAGCACCACACATACACTTTTAAACTCTTTCATCAAAAATTTTCTTTTCTTCCTCCTCTCCTTCTTGTTCGACCAACCAAGCAATAACACACACACAATTCATTGATTTTCCAACATGCAATTAAATCATTTTACATATTATTGATCCTTGTATCGAGGCCTACAAATCCCACTATTAAAATCCTACATGCATTAAGTTTTGAAGAAGTTAGATTTTTGGTTTGTTCTTGAAGTTTTCGAGTATAAAGGGGTGTTCAAAAGAGTTAGATTAGTGTTGTAGTGAAGTTGGTTGATTGAAAAAGGTTGGTTTGTTTGGTCTTGGTGGTTCGTCCGATTTCAAAGCAAAAGGGGGAAACCATATTTGATTTTTCTTATAAGCATTGTGAGCTTCTATTTATGTTTATGTATTGTCAAAATTGTTTATATTGCGTGTATTATGATTATTGCTATAAGATTCAAGTGCGGAAATTATTGAAAATATATTTGGTTATCGACCAAAGTTTGATGGTTTTGGTATGCTTAAATAGGATAGTTAAGCATGTTTTGATAGTCGGATTATGTCAAAAATATCGTTTTGATAGGTTTTGTGTTGACCAAAAAGTTTGACTAACTCGTAGCCAATCAAGAAATTTTTGAAAGTTATTTTTGATAATGAAAAGTGATAGTGTTCGCCTTTAGCTACGTTTCGCTAGGTGGATCGTCACGTAACTCTTAATAATGAACGTTTTACGGCCAAGTCAAGTTTGGTTATTTTTGGGGTAAAAGTCAACTATGAAGTTTGACTTTTGAAAGTCAAACTTGCGTAAACTTTTGAATATGGTTTGTAATGAGCAATGGGTTCGTAATGTTAGTTAATTGATGATGAAATATGAAGTTCGGATTATATTATCCTTACTTTCGGCAACTTTCTAAAAATAGAAACTTTGTGGAAAACGTTGTGATATTGTTAGTGCGTCAAAGTGAAATGTTTTGCGTCGCACTTGGAGATTGTAGTATATGATTGTATATACGTAATAGTGATATATATATATATATATAGATATATATATATATATAGATATATATATATATATATATATATATATATATATAGATCTGATATATATGCAAGTATGTATTATATGAGTTATTATACTTTTAGTTACGTACCGCTATATATATTATATAGGTTTGTGCTTGTTGATTTGACTGGATTAGATCTTTTGCTTAAGGTGAGTTCATAGCCTCGAATTTAAATCTTTTGATTATTTTTAAACCCGCGAGGGGGATACATGTTTGTTTTATAAAATCGAACACATATGATTTTATGGTATGCTGGACCCGATTATGAGATTGTTTCCTCATAAGTAGCTATTGTTGAAGTCCCTTATTTCATGAACCGTTAATCGCCTTGTGAGGTAAACGCTAATGCATTAAATAGATCTATTGGGTTTGACAACCCTGTCCGAGGTATTAATCCTTGTGAACACCCCGTCAAATCGACATTTTGTATTTAAAGTAATAGGTATATGACAATAATACCTTGTTCTGGGGCAAATTAACATATGAAATGACATATGTATTGTTAACGTTTGGTGTCATGAGCTTATTGCATGAAAGAAAAGAGATTGTTATACATTTCATTCGTTGCATTCTTTTCCCGAGAACTAATTATATGTTCAAAGATTATTACTCATTGATTATTTTAAACTCTATGAATTTCACTCAACATTGTTGTTGACATTATAAACATGTTTTATCCCAGGTAACCAAGGATGAAGGCAATGATGGCGTGGAGGTGTCGTGCGTGTGATGGATTTGGTGAAAGACTACTTGTGTGTTCCTTGTCTTTAAAAAACAATGTCTTAATTTGTTCTAAAACAATGTCTTTATTTTGAAACAATAGTTTTTCAAATGTTACAATTGTTGCGGTTGTGATTTTGTGGGGACCTGAACGCGTTTTACTCTGATTAATAATGGAACATATGTTTGTTAAACGTCTCATTTGGGTCGTTTTCTATTATCTTGGTGAATGGTGCTATTTAGTAACACCAAATTGCTAATTGTGTTGCGCAATCCAAGGTTGTTTAAGTTAGGGGTGTTACAGTAGAGAATTTGATAATGAGACGCAATTTGGAGAATTTTGTAATGCCAATAGTATTACACATAACTTCTCGGCTCCACACACTCCTCAATCAAATGGCATGGTTGAAAGGAAAAATAGGACACTTCAAGAAATGAGTAGAACTATGTTGAATGAGCAATCGTTACCATAAAAGTTTTGGTGTAACGCCGTAGATACTTCAACATACATTCTCAACTGAATTCTAATTAGAGCCATCCTAGGAAAAACATCTTATGAACTCTTGAGAGGTAGGAAACCTACTCTTGACTACTTTAGAGTATTTGGAAGCAAGTGCTTCATCTTAAACACCAAAGACTACCTTACCAAGTTTGACCCAAAGTCATACGAAGGTGTCTTTTTAGGATACTCCCAAAATAGTAAAGCCTACATTATCCTTAATAAACACACTAGGAAAATCAAAGAATCACTCAACGTGACATTCGATGAAACTCCTCCACCCCTAAGACATCACCCTTGGTGGATGATGACTTAGATGAAGAAGAAGCAATTAAGGCTACCGAAAAGAAAAACTTAGAAAATGACATCTAAGATGAAACTTTAGAGATTGACGAAAGAGTTAATATTAAGGAATCTAGAAACCATCCATTAAAAAATGTCATAGGAAACCTTAACCAAAGAACCTTAGCTTCACCCCCCCCCCGACCCCCCCCCCCCCCCCCCCCAATACCTTCTTTTGTTTTATATAAACTATAGAATCTAAGAATGTTAATGAAGCCTTAACGGATGATAGTTGGATAGTCGCCATGCAAGAAGAATTAAATCAATTCATTGCTAACGACGTTTGGGAGTTAGTTCCTCAACCTAGGAATATAAAAATCATAGGAACTAAGTGTGTGTTTATAAATAAGTTAGATGATAACGGCATCGTTTCTTAAAATAAGGCTAGGCTAGTTACTCAAGGCTATAATCAACAAGAGGGCATCGAATATGATGAAACTTATGCCCTAGTTGTTAGACTTGAGTCAATTAGGATACTATTAGCTTATGCTTGTGCTTTAGATTTTAAATTATTCCAAATGGATGTAAAAAGTGCATTCCTGAACGGTTTTATCAAAGAGGAGGTATACATGGCACAACCTCTAGGATTCATTGATTTTGAAAAATCAGATCATGTTTATAAATTAAAGAAAGCTTTATATGGTCTTAAACAAGCACCCAAAGCTTGGTATGATAGATTAAAAGCTTTTCTTATTAAACATGGTAGATAACACTCTTTCTACTAAGAAGAAAAGTTCAAATATCATCATCGTTCAAATATATGTTGATGCCATTATATTTGGCTCGACTTGTCAAGACATGTGTGATGAATTTGCCAAAATCATGCATGACGAGTTCTAGATGAGCATGATGGGTGAACTTAACTTCTTCCTTAGATTACAAATAAAACAAATAGAAGATGGTATCTTCTTTAATCAATATAAATATATTAAAGAAATGCTTAAGAAATTTGGCTAAGAAGATTCTAAACCAATGAAAACCCCCATGTCCTTCGATACTAAACTCACGAAAGACGAAGAGTGTGAGTCGGTAGATAGTACCAAGTATCGAGGCATGATAGGTAGTTTATTATACCTAACGGCAAGTAGGCCCGATATCATGTTTAGTGTCTGCCTTTGTGCCCGCTTCCAAGAGGCTCCCAAAACCTCTCACCTTGAAGCGGTTAAGCGTATATTCTGATACATTAAAGGCACTATGCACTTAGGATTATGGTATCCTAAGGGGACCGGCATAGAAACTGTAGTATATGCCGACTCTGATCATGCAGGAGATTATGTGGACCGAAAGAGCACTAGCGGTATTTGTACGTTCGTGGGATGTTGTTTGACATCTTGGTTCTCGAAGAAACAAACCACTCTTGCTATATCCACTACCGACTACATAAGCGCTGGAAAGGCATGTCAACAAGCACTATGGATGAACCAAGCTCTTATCGACCACGACGTTCAACTCGACGATGTCCTGATCATGTGTGACAATAAAGGCGCGATTGACCTTAGCAAAAACTCGGTGCAACATTCTCGAACCAAACACATCGAAATTCGTCACCACTTTCTTCGTGATAATGTCCAGAAAGGACATATCTCAATCGAAAAAGTGTCGTTCGTCGACAACATCGCTGACATTCTTACAAAACCTGTTAAACGTGAATCGTTTAAGTATATACGTCTTGGTTTAGGAATGATGGAACACATTCCATAAATCGTATCAGTCTGCTTCTCTTTCTTCTGTCTTAATTCTAGTCCGTGTTCCATTCTGTGTCGTGACAACTTAAAATACTTCATCAGAAGTACTTTGAGAATTTTTAATTCGCGAAATGCAAATTAAAACATCACTCCTCTTTTGTAAATTTTTTGTCAAAACTAAGTCCAAAATCCCTCGCTGAGGGCGGCCCCTATATCTCAGGCGGCCCCAAAACATTTTTAGGCGGCCCCCTTATCGATATGGGACCGCCAACAGCAAACTAGTGTATTTCACACTTAGTCAAAATTTTCTTAAACTCAAAAACCAAACACCCCTCTCATTGCTGCAGCGACAAAAATGAAAACATCAACCCAAAAACTCAAAAGCGACCATCAAAACTTGAATTGAAGATATAATCAACACATACAATCATTCCTAACATCATCAATTGTAAGTCACTTCATCTAATTTCTTTCAATTTGAGTCTAGGGTTGATGATGAACACAAAAAATGAAATTGGGGATTTTTCGTTTTTCTTTCAATGTTGTACAATCAGGACTATTAGGATACAATGTATAACTAATATGCTTTCTTTAGACATAGAATTTTTATACACTATTGAGTTTGTCAAAAAATTGATTTCGAACTAAAACCCCAATTTTATTTTCAAATCACTCACATTAGGAACATAATAAAATTGTTGTTATGCATTGTTAATACAACTTAAAAACATTTTTAAACGCATGCATAATGATCTCATGAACAAAGGTCGAGATACATAATTCATATGTATTTTTTGACATGTTTGGATGAGCAAAATCAAATTAAGGACTGTTTAGATTAACTCTTAGGATGTTAATTTTAGGTCGAGTTAATTGTTACTCCATATTTGTGACATTTAGGCACCCAGTTGAAACAACGTTAATAAAATACTACAAGCAAATGTAATAAAATGTGACTTCAATATTCTCTTTATAGGTAATCATGCCTCGTAAATCATCTGAAGACTATAAAAATATAAGACACTACATTTCAATGATTTCCCATGAATACCGTTCACCTATAAAAGAAAAATTAAGAAACCTTGAAAGTCGCTACATTCATGAGGGTTGGGTGGTTTTTAATGACTTTGCGGATCTAAACTATGTTCGGTCTTTGTTCAGCTTTGTAGAATTTGAGTGTCTTCTTGAAATCAATGACCAAATTTGTCCTTGCTTCATACTTGAATTTTATAGTCAATTTCAATTGAACTATTCTAACAAGGGTCAAATGTTTGTCGAATTTGTAATTCAAAATCAATTCTTTTCTTACTCTCTAAAAGATTTTGCTTAAATTCTTGACATACCTTGTGAGGGTGCTTGTGTCTTTACTAACAGATGGTCACTTGATGAGTTGGCATATGGTGTCCCTTTGGAAGGTCCATATCAAACCAACCCTCCTTCTCCTGGTGACATCATTTTGTTTATTCGAACTGATCGAGAAGGTCAAGTCACTCGCATCCGTCATGAGCAAGAAATTGATGTCCAAGATCATCAAATTCTTACTTGTGAAATTGTGTCTACCTTAAAACCTTTGGAAGAAATTATTCGAGAAAATGTCTTCTGTCTGGGGGGTAATCGGGATCATGTTCCCGCGTGTCTTTGTTACATGCTTTATTGTGTTGCAAACTTCAAAAAATTCAATCTCGCCTATTACATGGTGAAACAAATGGAGTGGGTTACTAAACAATCTAGGTTAATTCTACCCTATGGTATGCTATTAACCCGTTTGTTTAAATTCATCATGAATGAGAATCTTGAGTTGTTTAAAGAGTCATATGTCTTGTACGATCGTGTCATGAATCCTCTTACCGCTCAACAATAGCGAAAGAATAGAAAGGATCATGGCATGAGAAGAGGTCGTCACTCCACTTCTTCTTCCTCCGACTTTGATCAACCATCCTCCTCTCATCTTAACGATGATGATGATGATGGGAATGACGAAGGGACCTCGCATACAAGCATTCCTTCCCCCATTCGTTATGTCAATTAGTTAATAAATGAAGTTCCTCAAGTCTTTAAAAACCCACCTAATATTGACTCTGACATGGAACCATTTTACACTCGCCAAACCGAAATCATCTACCGTCAAGTTCAGTTAAGAGATGAGCATCGTGGTGGATTAAGGTCACTCGAGAAAGGCCTCAGAAATTTATGGAGAAACATGAAGAAGTGAGCAATATGGAAAATTGCTTTGTGACATTATTAATTATATTATTTACAACTTTATGAATCTTAAGCACTTAAACTCATGTTACTTAATGGTAACTTAGTACGTAGTACGTGCAACATAACTTGCCTTGGATGATCTTTCGATTTTATCATCCTAAACACTTGATTGCATGCACCTTGATATACTATGGTTACTTATATGATACTATGCATGCTTATATCTTGATCAATTTGCCTACATGTGCTTCTTTAATAGAATTTAGGATAGTTGATTTTGTGAATTTGATTATTAAGTATTAGATGATTCAATGATTCATGATGAAATAAGATTGACTAAAAAAGGGAAAATCTAGGAAACTTTTTCTATACAGGATTTACAGACTAAACTGGAAAATTTTCCTGTCTTCAGAGAACGGCCCTCATAAATAAGGGGCGGCCCCCTAATATATCCGGGACCACCAAGCATATATGGGACCGCCATCAGAGTCATGGAAAATTTTACTGTGACTACTTGATTTTCTGTGTATGTTTTGACTATTCTTTCTAAGGCGTGCTAATCTTCTGATTTTACTAAACCACTTTTAGAATCTATCCTCTTAATCCTGATGTTTTCTACTTTGATCCTATACTTCCTAATTAAATATGCCATCCTTCCCACTCTTCTTCTCATCTTCATCTTCTTCAAATCTTTCTACCATGGATTCTACTCAAGCTTCTTCCTCCTATGGCTTTAAAAAAATCAAATCTACATCCTACCTCCAAACAACATATTTATTAAATCTCATAAATGGGATGATGAAACCTCAATACACCTTCTCATACCACAACCTCTTCATCTCTAACTCCTCCAAATGCACCATCAAAAACTCCATCAACCAATGACACCTCATCAAGCCAAGATAACACACCTTCTTCTTTTCAATCAAAAATTCAAATTTCACCACCATCATCTAATGAACCAACTTCTCCTCAACCCTTGAACCCTTTGCTTGATAACATCTCGGATGTTCCTCCCAGACCCTCAAACCCTCAACCACTTTAAAGTCATCCTTCTTTGGATATCACTCTCTCATAGTCACCATTTGAAAACCTTGAAACTCCATCACCACCATCTCCACCACAATCTAAACCACCTATCATAGGTCATCCTCTTTACTACAATTATCATGACTACCATGGGTCAACATGCATATGTTGCTCTCACAACCGAACTATTTTCTTAACTTTAAGAGATGAGATGAACTTCGTGTTTGCTCATCTTAAGTATCTCCTCACTACCGTAATCACTTCACACTTTCCACATCCACCTTGAAATGTTTTCAAATTTTTTCATAAATGTGTCATCCCAAACGTTTTTGCTCAAAACGTCATTCTCTATGAATCATGAATCATTTAGGACTTATGTAGTATTATCTTTCTCTATCTCATGAAGCATGTTTAGATTGTAGTGTAACTTATGGATTAATGATCTCTTGGCTCGTATTAGCTCTATTTTTATTTTATGTTGTATGAATGTATTACTTGCATTTACTATTATATGAGTTTCTTGATTGTTGAATGAAACTCTCTTTTGGGTGACTTGAATTCAATGTTATGCTTAAAAGATATTTGTCTTGCACGTGTATTTCTAACCTTGTTTTGCAGCAAACAATTTTTGTAAGATCGATCCCTTGGTGCCCCAAACGAGGGGAAGCATACATCAAGGGGGAGTCTTGATATCGTCGACTTCTTTCTTTCTACAACTACTCAACGATTATCCTTTTTGAATTCGACAAAAAGGGGGAGAAATGGAATGAAAACTCATTAATAATTTGAAACCTTTAATTTTATACAAAATGAATTTATATTCTGTCATCATCAAAAAGGGGGAGATTGTTAATACAAAATAATGTCTAATAACTATTCATTTTGTATTTTTGACTCTCAACGTTTTTGATAATAACAAAATTAAAAAGTTTACAATAAAATAAATGTTTACAAATTTATTAATCGTAAATTTCCATTATGATTAATCACTTAAGGTATGAACAAATAAATCATTAAGCATGATTAGTGATCAAGAAAATATTTTTTTAAACATTACATTTTCACAAAAGTATTTTTACAAAATAATAATACATAAATATTTTTTTTAAATAAAAGAAAACAGTTTATTTAAATAATAAAATTTGAATATGGTTTTCCCCCCAAAATAGAAGCTTCCATACCAGATACTACATTTCCCACAAAAAGACAAAAACAGGAGCCTAGTCTACTGGGCGGCCCCCTTATAGGCCTGACGGCCCCCAGATATATCTGAGACCGGCGAGATCGCCCCCAGTGACCGTTCGGTTTTCCTGCCTATAAATACTGCTCCATTCCCAGCAGAAAATATACCTCTTTGCACGAATTTTCATAATAATTTCTCTCTCTAAAAATATTCTTTCTCTCTCTAAATCTCTTGATCACTAACATTCTTAGATCTTGTTTCAAGTGATCTAATCTCTTCTTCTCATCTCTCCTTTCTCATTCAAGTGCAAGAGAAGAACATTCATATTCGCCAAGAAATGAATTGTTATTTAGTGATCTCTCCTCTATTCTTCTAAGTATCAAATCTCTATTGTAATTATTTTGTAATTGTGTGATTCGAATTGTGTGTATATCCGATAGTGTAGATCTTGTGAGCGTATAGTGATTGTGAAGTGGTAGATTGGTTCTAGCTAAGATTAGAACTCGACATGTAGCTTATGTCAGAAAATAACGTAAGCGACGTGTAAACGGTTTTCTCCGCCTGAAGGGAGCTTGTTGACATAGTGAAATCTCGAGTAGGATACTCCAGGAGTGGAGTACGGTGAAAAAGATATTCATAGCCGAACCACTATAAATCTTGGTGTATTGGTTTGATTTTTCCTTCTCCCATCTCTTTATATTGTTGTGATTGTTATTTAGCATTAGTTTAGATATTTACTTTGTTGATTCATATTATTGATTGGTTGAACATACTACTCAAATCTAAGTATTTTGAAAGCAAACTTTTAAACAGAAAACGAACCTGTAAACTATTCAACCCCCCTTCTAGTTTCCACAGCATATACACCCTCTTATACTTTCATAGGAGGGTGAGGATAATCATTTTGTATTTCATAAAGTGTGTGTATTTCTCTCTCTAGAAAACACACATCTTTCCTTCTCTACTTTTCTCCCTTAATAATATGGCTCTCTATTTCTTTTATCCTCCCCGACCTCTGGATCGTGTGTTTTAGGCTAGAATCATTATGGGTAACAATTGGCATCAGAGCCAGGAGGAATTTGTGTTTGTGGTTTGCTTATTTTTATGGTGTTCATGGTTTTTCAAGCTTATTTCGAGCTTATTTTGCTTCATAAGCTCTCGGCTTATTTGGCTTTGCTTATTGGATTCGAAAAAGCTTGTTACTTTCTTAGATAAAAACGTTTTAGGATTTATTTGTGCTACATTTAATCAAAACAACACGTTTTTATAAATTACAAATGAAGGTTTTTTGGTTAAAATTTCAAACCATGATTTTTAGATTTCAAAAACCATGTTCGAAGTTTTTTATATGATTGTTTGATTATTAGTTGATATTTATATTACTTTAGGCTTATTTTGTAGCTTATTTCTAAGCTTAATGAATTACCTATTAAGCTTATTTGGTTTTTCTATTTTACTTAAGCTTGTTTTATCAATTTTAAATAAAAAGAAAAACAAAAAAAAAGGTTATTGGTAGAGGTTTGCTAAAGAAAAGTACCTTGTTTTGTTTATTAGTCAACATTTTAGCAAGAAAACAAAAAATAGTACAAGTAGAGGTTTGGCAGTTTTCGTAGAGGTTTGATATAGGTTGAGCAATGGTTTATTCATTTTGTGACTTATCTAAATGAAACTCTGCCCCGTTTGAAAAGTCAACAACGATTTGCTTAATTTCGTAGTGGTTTGCTTAATTTTGCAGCGGTTTGCTTAATTTACTTAGGAAGCGGTTTAAGTAATTGCCAGCGGTTTGAATTTCAATATGCCAGCGGTTTACTAATGTTAAAATGCCAGCGGTTTGGTTACTTGATTTAGCCAGCAGTTTGATTAGGCATCTGGCAACGGTTTGCTTTTAAACTATGCCAGCGGTTTACTAATTTCCTAGTCCAGCGGATTACCATTTTTTTTCTACAAGTGGCTTGTCTCTTAAAGTGGCAGCAGTTTGATATTGTGCAAGGTAGCGGTTTGACAATATCAGTAGCAGTTTGCCACTTGTACTTAGCAGTGGTTTGATCTTTGATCCTTGGCAGCGGTTTGCATCAACTGCCAGCGGTTTGGTCATTCTTATGGTGGCGGTTTGGTCATCAATTAGGGCATCGGTTTGGTTCCTTTCAAGGTAGCGGTTTGGTTACTTTTTCTTGGCAAATGTTTGCCACATTTTGCCGTGTTTGGTGAATGACTAGCCCAAACTAATATTTCACACCCTACCATCCCCTGACTCAACAAACTTAGACCATTAGCATTCAAGGACTTATAACTTCAAGCTTGGACTTAAATGACATTCAATTCATGAACAACAATCACCAAAGCAAACACAACACTGAATCCTAAAACGATCTGAATAACATTTACTAAAACGTCAAAACAGCTATAGACTTGGACTTTAATGTCAAGTGATCACGAAGTTGACTTGGTATCCCTTATTTGAGATTGAAGTGAGTTTCACGAAGGCATCTACTTATTTCATCATCGAAACTTCCTTCTACTTTCTACCCTTTTTTTAAACCCACTCTATCGATTGATGACTTGCTTGATCGTATACAATTATGATTGAGACTTGAATTATCTAGTATTTAGTAGTCGGGGTGGTTGGTTGAATACCTGGTTACTATCACTTAAAGGAGTTACGTTGTAGTACTTAGTGTCACACGTAGATGTCAATGTAGATAATTTTAAGAGGTGTTGTACTTTTTATACTTTTAATAGCGGGTATAAGGTGCTTAGAGGTTTTCTTTTGCATCATTCTTCAATCAACAACAGTGCAAGCTTAAGTAAGAAATTTAGAGAATTTTACTTCAGTTTCAAGCTTGGTATCGGGTTTACTTCGCCAAGTGGTCACAACAATAGCTGACACAATACGAGGTTGGTAAGTTAGCCAGAGAGTTTAAAGGTTGAGATGAAATCAACAATTCTCACAAGATGTTTAAAACTACAAAACGTCAATGATACTTCACAGTCTAAGTATCATCTCTTAAAGTAACTTTGTAAGATTTTTGCTTAAGACAAGAACTTCTCGAGTATATGGTCGTACACGTGAATGATGCTTTTGAGAGTTCGAAACCATCATGGGGGAATACGTGTACTTTGATACTTTTGTAACAACCATGATTTAGCAGGTTAGTCAAACTGTTAGTATTGACTTATGTACTTGTTGCAATGTATGGTTTATGTGTTTATATATGTGTTTATATGTGCTTATGTGGGAGTTGGTAATCAATCTATTGAGTGTGATCATCTCAATAAGATTTGGAATGGTAGTGAATTTGGTTAAGTTCATTTCGTTCACTTTTAGTGACAAGGAAATGATTTTGGTGATTTAAGCGGTTTCGTGTTAATTGTGTATGTAATTATTACGTATATGTATTTTGTGTTAGTGATTTAAGACAATATTAGGTTTTAGAAGTTAGGTTAAGGTAAATGTAAAATTTCTATTTTTGGAAATTTGGGTTGAAAATGAAAAGTTATTATTTATTTTAAAAGTCTAGTAGATTGCGTTTACGCAAAAAGGTATACTCAAATAAGCTTAGGTTTCTATAAAAACTTAAGGTAATGCAAGTAATTAAGTAATTAATAATTGAATAAAAAAAAGAAAAAAAAGAAAAGATAAGGGTGATCGGGCGGTTATGGGTTTAGGAAAAAAAACGAAAACAAATTTGACTCTAACTTGGACTCTAATCCTATAAATACTAAACCTTATTATCCTTAAAACACTTTTCAATCCTCCTATACTTTGGATCGGCCGAATATTCAAGAGCAAGAATAGAAGAAAAAATATTTTTCAAGTTAGGGATTTTTGTGTTCAAGAATCAAGGGTTTAAGGTACAAATCATCTTCTTTGTTTAGTTTTAATCATTAATTCATGTAACAATTATTAAGATGGATGATTAGGGTTTTATAAAATCTGTAAATTAATATAATTAAACTAGTTAATAATGATTAGGGATGAATTATAAGCATAATGATGTATTCGGTTAGGTTTAGAATGCGTTAGAACTTGATTTAGGTTTGAGCAGAATTTAGGGCTGTCTTGTTCGTGATATCTAGAAGTACGAGCTGAATGATGTGATTCCAATGCCTATGTTGTAGCTCAGTGATTCTAGTTTCCAGATTGTCCAGCCTCGAACTATTTCAAGTTCGGAAAGTTAGTCAATTGGTCCGTACAAGAAAAGTTGTCAAAGCAGTAAATTCGGGTCAGATTTGGGTCAGATTACATTAAAAATTTTTTTTTTTTAAAAAAAATTTAATATATACTAATGAGGTGTAAAACCCCCACTTAAAATTCGAATTAGGATTAGCCAACTTACAGGAGTTTAGTTCTATGTGTCTATTAAAAATACTATTAAGGAGAGCTTCTGATTTAGAGTCTAAGTATGGTTTTTAGGTCCAAAATTTTTAGTGTTCGAGAAGATCCGAATCTGGGTAGTTGGAAGTTTGATTTTCTTTGAGGCATTTAAGGGTAGAAATAAATTAGTAGAAAAATCATGGAGTTAGTAGACTCATGATATTGAACCTGTGAGTTTTGGTAAAATTTATAAAGGTGAGTAGGTATGGTTTAGAAAATGGTAAAGTGACACTAAAATTCTGCATTTTTGGGTAAATTGTTAAACACTAAAAAAGTATGTAAACAAATTGGTAACTGTTGGGCATGGTGTCGGGGTGACCCATGAGGGTAAATAGACACCTTAGACATCCATCATATGATTGTTACACGTGCTTAAGCTTTTGGATTAGTAGCGTGTAACACGTGTTATTTTGTTGTTTATCTTTGTGCGAGGATTTTGAGAATTGCTTTAACATCAGGTGAGTTTTATAACCCTTTTTTATGTTTGATTGGGGTGAAGGTGAAGGCATCAGGTGAGTTTCATAGCCCCTTTTTCTTATGTTTTCTTAGGGTGAAAATGATGCTATGAGTATTAAATATTTTAGTTACCGTGATAATGTGTTTTAAATGAGGCATGAGCTATACGCTATTGTATGTTATGTGCTACTTGCTATTGTGATATGGATCGTGGGACACGTTCCGTTCCCTTGTTTGTGATGTTGAGCGTGACCGTCTCAACATGGTTTGGTGTGTTTGCATGTTAGCTTGTATGATAGTTCGTTTAATGTCCTGCTATGCTATGTTTTATTTATCACAGTAATTGGTTTTAAAGGATTGTTATGTGTGTCTTAAACCTATGACTCTCACCAACTTTATGTTGACGTTTTAAGCATCATTTTCAGGTGAGCATCATGAGGATGTTAAGACTAAGAGAAGTGGCTAGAGAGAGACCTTAGGTTGCATTGCGGAGTTTCTCCCTTAATTTATGTTTTGCATTGTTTGGATGATTAAATGTTTGGGTTGTTGAATTGCTTAGGTGTTGAATGTCTTTATATTGGCGAGAACCTCCTTTTCTTCAATATAAGACGCCTTTGAATTAATCGATTTGTTTTGGGTATTTTCATGACACTTTGTGTCTATGTTTTGTTTATTTCATGCATATTAGTTTCTCTATATAGACACCATTGTGTTGTGATGATATTCATTCTCGTTACGCCTCGTGTTTCCGCCTTGGCGGGGTGTGACAGATTGGTATCAGAGCCTTTGGTTATAGAGAAGTAGGTGGTTGGGCCTAGACTATAACCTAGGGGTCCTTCATGTAGATGCATTTAGGGCTTAAGTGTTTAATGCTATAACTGCTATGCTTCCCCTCTATTTTTGCATAGCTTATATATTTTATATTTTGCTAAGTTTTCATTTAGTTATTTTGTCTACCATTATTTGATATAATATGTATTACTTTCTTAGTATTTTAGCTATGTTTTTCCCTCACCCGTAAGAAGTCTCGTTGGGGAATGATTGGTAGTTTTATACACGTAAAATATAATAATATAATATAATCCCGAGAGTAATTAAGAAAGATACCAAGTTACCCTAACGTTTTTCTAAAACAAGAAGTTTCTTTTAGTTTTAATTAGACTTTTTTTAAGTTTTGAAAATACCAAAAAAAAATAATAATAAATATATATATTAGTTTTATAAAAGTAGATTTAATATATTGCTTAACATTTTCTTGTCTTTTGATAGATCCGGTCACCATGAGGAGTTGGAGTTACGGGTTTATTTAGCTTGACCGAATGTGATTATTTGCTTTAGCATAAAATAAAATCGGGTTGGTTTCGTTTTTATTGCGGACTCTTCACATTTGGTTCTACTTCATTTCCCTTTTTAATATTCATTAGTGTAGATTAATTTAGCTTATTATGTCTATTGCTTATTTGTCGTTTGCCATGATTAGTGAGTAGATTTTTTTTTTCATGCTTGTTTTAAGTGAATAAGGTTTAGTGAATTAGGTGTGGTTATAAAATTAGGAAAATATTGATTAGTGATTTTTATATTACTTAAATTAGTGTTTTGATTATCCGAACGGGCAAAAGCCGTAAGGATAATTAGGCATTAATTTAGTAATTGTTATCTTGATGAAAAAATCGTTTTCAATAAAAACCAACGTTGTGAGGAAATGATTGTTTAGATAGATATTGATTCGTTGATAAAGACTTAATTTGTTAATTAACCACACTTAAGGATCTAGATACTTCACTTAGCAAGCATATCCCTTTTCATATATTTCCCTTAGCTTATTTGCCTTATTTGTTATCCTTTAGTATAATTTAGTCTTTATTATCTAGTTTTAAAAATAAAAAAAAACCAAAATCTTTGAATCATTCAATCACGTAATCTCGAACGTCTCCGAATTTCAATTCACGCTTCTTCAAGGAAAAACGACCCGGGAGATTTTAGAAGTTGCTTTGGTTAAAAGTGATTCTCTTTAATCCGACGGAAATACTTACTATACTATTTTTGGCTCCAATCAATTTTTGGCGCCGCTGCCGGGGAAGTGTGTAACGACTATCGTGTTTCGTTCGATGATTAGTGTTTGAACAACTTCTCGTGGAAGTTATCGCTTACCGTTTGTGATTATTTTCTATTTTATAGACAATTAATAAAAAAAAACACAAAAAATATCTTTTATTTTCTAAATTCTTTGTACTTATATATTATATCTATATTATATTATATAATAATATAAATTACTAATAAATCGAAAACAAAAGTATACAGTTTGTGTCACTTACGAAAAAGGCGCACCTCTTTTGTGAATTTTACTTAAGAGAGTTACCCTAAGTTTGTTGATTATTCGGTGAAACAAAAATATTTTCTTTCGTATTTCTTTTTATGTATTATTTGAAAAAGCAAAAAAAATATTCTTCTTTAACTTCTTATACGTTTAATTCTTTCTTCTTATCCTCTATATCGTTTAATTCTTCGACATGTCATCTTATTACCAACCGAGTTGCTACGGGTGTGGAGGTCCTTTAGAAGGTTCAATTTGTCGACAATGTAATTGCGAAAATTGTAAAAATATGCGTTATGGAGGAAATTAATTGTAATTATGATACAAATCCTAATTTTCTCAATTTTTCCGACTACCCTCCACAACCCCGGTACGAGACGAATATTTGTGAGTTATGTGGAAACGATGCTCATTTTGGTTACGATTGTCCAACACAAGATTCGTTTAATTCTAATCCGGACCCTTGTTACAATCAAAACCTCAATAATAATTTTCCACTAACTTCACCAAGTTTTCCACAACAATACCTTTGTTGTGAAAACTGCGGGGGTCTTCATGCGACTTTTCAGTGTCAACCGATGAACCAAGATTTCTATAATTCTAATCTTTCCGGTTTTGACCAATTTCAACCCTCGTAGTTTCTCGTTAATTATCCTCCTCAAGAAACGAATAAAGAAATTTTGCAAGCTTGAGAAGACTTAATAGAAGCTATACAAGTTGCATATTGTGAAATCCCTTATATGTATATTCTAGCCTTTTAATTCGAAATTCGTTGCTACCCTTTTCGGTATTATTCGTATTCCCTTATAAGTCATTTGAAATAAGTTTTATCCTACCAAGTCACTCTCACGTGGGAGCACCTGTGTTGTGCAAAAAAGAGACGGTTCCATTTCGAATGTGCAAACTACGAAGTTGCCACAAGGCTAACCACCTAAGAATCTCTAACAGGATTGACGACTTATTCAAACAGTTACAAGTTTCCGCGTTATTTCTCTAAAGATAGATATTCGTTCCGTTACCATCAGTTAAGAGTACATGGAGAAGATATTCTCAAAAGACGGCATTTAGGATGCGATATGGACACTTTGAGGTTACGCTATGCCTTTTGGGTTAACCAATGCACCAGCGGTTTTCATGGAGTGAAGAATCGTTGTGCAAGCCTATTTCGACAAGTTTTTCATTTTTTTTATCGATGATATATTGATCAACTCGAATTCTAAGGAGGATCACGAGGTTTATTTGAAGTTGGTGTTGGAGCTGCTGAAGAAGGAAAAGTTGTTTGCCTAGTTTTCCAAGTATGAACTCTGGCTACAAGAAGTGCATTTTCTTGGTCACGTGGTCAACCATAGCGTAATCACGTGGACCCGAGTAAGAGTGAGGTAGTGAGGAATTGTATGATTATTCTTAGGTTTGGTAGGTTACTACGATCGTTCATCGCGAATTTTTTTAGGATTAATTGAACCACCCTTATCTTCCCTAACTGAGAGGAATCAGAAGTATGAGTGGAGGTATGCATTTATTATGGGTTTCATTAATAGGTGATGTAAGGACATTAATGATAGACGAGGCTCATGCATCAAGGTACTTGGTAAATTCGGGAGCGGATAAGACGTACTATGACCTTAGAGATATGTATGGTGGCCATATGAAGAAGAAATGGCTACCATAAGTACAATTGTTTGACTCTTTAAAAGGTAAAATTGCTGGAACATCAAAGACTTTCGGGTTTATTGTAACCACTAAGATACCCGAGTAAGGGAAGTATGATATAATAACGATGGACTTTATTACAAAGGTTGCCAAGATCAAGTACTGGGTAAGGATACGAACTTAGGACTATAGTCGAATAGACTGACTAAGGAAATGCCCATTACATGGTAGTACGTGAAGATTTTAAAATGAAGAATTTGGCGAGACTTTACACTAATGAGATAGTAATAAGGCATGGAGTGCATGTATCGGTCATCTCAGATCTTGGTGGAAGATTTACTTCGCAACTTTGGTAGACATTGCAGAAGGCATTGGGAACATGGCTTAAACATGCATACGACTTATCATCCTCAAACGAACAGACAAAGTGAGCGTACCATTCAGACTTTGAAGGATATGTTAAAAGCGTGCACGATTGATTTTACTCATCTACCCTTAACTGAGTTTTCTATAATAATAGTTATCATTCGGGTGTTTAGATGATGCTCATTTTTATTTTTGAAGCGATGTATAGAAAGGAAGTGTTAGGTCACATGTTCTTTGGGCTGAAATGAGAAATTTTGTCGATTAGACCAAATTAGTACAAGAGAGAACAATAACGGTGATATTGATTAAAGTAAAAGCTCAAAGCTCTAGACGATCACCCAACAGAGCTATGTTGGCCATGCGTAAACATTTAGAGTTGAAGTTGATGATAAAGTGATGTTGGAAGTGTCGTCTTGGAAAGAAGTAGTGCATTTTGGAAAGAAAGAAATGTTAGCACCAAGATATGTAGGACCATTTAAGATCATTAAAGGGATCGGTCCTATGGTCTATTGATTAGATATTGCCATCATAGATTTAAGTAGTATATTTTGAATGTGTTTTCAAATTTAAAAGTAGTATTGGATGGATGCAAATCTACAATGTGCATGTAGAAAAATTAATAGACAAAACTTCTGTCATTTGCTAAAGAACCTGTTGAGTTATCGATCGAAAGTGTTTAAAAAGTTTGAAGCGTAAGTAGGATTTGAAGTTAAGTCCATTAGAACTTGAGCGAGGTCATGAGATTTCAAAAGAACTAGGTATCCACATTTCTCGTTGAGCAAGCTAACGTTGAAGTACTAAAGGTAAAGTCTGGGTGGGGGGGGGGGACACCTAGTGGTCATTGGCATACTTTAGGGTACCCTTAAATGTTTCTGAGGTGGCTTTGGTTAATGTTGTATTTTGAATAAACTCCGAAGTCGAGCCGTATTTCGTTCAAGAAACGTTGAGCTTATGTAACAACTATAACTTAGTTCCAAGACAGTTCTTGTTTGATGAGTTGCGGGGTTAGATTATGAATGACGTTGTTACACTACTTAAAGTTTTTACGCGTTTCCTCGATGACGAGCGATGTTCATGTAGTTAGATGTTATTTTGGATTAGAGTTGTATGCTGTTATTTGTACCCTTGTATGGGCAAGCGAAGTTGTAAGCAGTGGGTTTCTGATCATGAAAGTTAAATGAGATTCAAAGTGTGGCCCTAAGTTCACGAGGGAACGTGAGGACCATATGAAAGCTAAGTACCCGCGATTGTTTGTTGATGATGATGTTGAACCTACTAGTTAAATCTCGGGACGAGATTTCCCTAAGGAGGGGATACTGTGACAACCGTGTCGTGAGCCGGTTAGTCAAACCGATAGTGTTGACCTAAGTATATTATTATGTGTTATAACTATGTGTTTATGTGATCTTATGTGAGTTTGGTTATCAATCTATGAGCGTGATCGTCTCATTTTGATTTAATATGTGTGTTAAAGTGTCGGATATTCCATGTGTTCACATGTGGTGATAATGGAAATGATTGACATGTCGCATGTAATGCTATGTCAAATATTGGAAAATTGAGGATTAAGTTTTATGGAAAGTATGCTATTTTAGAAATGAAATAGGTGTTGAGTAAAATATAGAAGTTTATAGCAAACTTCAAAAGTGGAAGATTGATAAAAGAAAGTTATTATTAAAAGTGTAGTAAGGTGATTTTATGAACAAGGTTTACAAAACTTAGCTTAGTATTTTATAAAAACTTAAGGTATTATAGGAAGTTAATTAACTAAAAAAAATTTTTACATACATAATAAATACTGAATTTAATAAAAGAAAGAAAAAAAAGTGTTTTATTGTAACACAGAAAGAAATACTAGTTAGATAGGTGATTAGGTTTCTTAGTTGTCTACACTATAAATACAATAAACCTAAACTCTAATTCCCCATCTATTTTATTCTTTGTGCCGTGATTTACTCCCCAAAAACCCTAAGAAGACAAAACTTTGATCAAGGAATTAAGTGGGTGAAATTGTGGAGATCTAGCAATGTTTTACGAGTAAATATCATTCACCCTGACATGTTTCTATTCTTTTAAATCATGTAACAATTAATCTATGATGGATCTAGGATTACATAAAATACATATTTTAAAAGATCTATAATGATCTTAGGATACATGGGAATAGATTAGATGCGTGTTCTTGCATGTGGCATGATTAGTTTTGCGTTAGAATCTTATATTTAGTTATGGAGCAAAATTTAGGTTTTATTCCACGAGGAAATATCTCCGTGATGGATAATAGGGTTTTTGAGCGTTTTCGACTCTAAACAGTAGCTCTTTGAATGTACCATTTTCAAATAATATGGCTTACGAAAGTTTTTAAAGGTCGGGAGTTATTCAAATGTGGTTACAAGAAAAAAGTTTTCAACAGTAAATTTCGGTCAGATTCCGAGGTGTAAAAACCCACTTAATTCAATTAGGATTAGCCAACTTACAGGAGTTTAGTTCTATGTGTCTATTAAAAATAACTTCAAGAGCGAGACTTGCTGATTGGAATGTCTAAGTATGGTTTTTAGGTCCAAACTTTTTAGTGTTCGAGCAAATCCGAATCTGGGTAGTTGGAAGTTTGATTTTCTTTGAGGCATTTAAGAGTAGAAATAAATTAGTAGAAAAATCATGGAGTTAGTAGACTCATGATATTGAACCTGTGATTTTTGGTAAAATTTATAAAGGTCAGTAGGTGTGGTTTAGAAAATGGTAAAGTGACACTAAAATTCTGCATTTTCGGGTAAATTGTTGAACACTGAAAAAGTGTGTAAACGAATTGGTAAATGTTGGGCATGGTGTCGGGGTGACCCATGAGGGTAAATAGACACCTTATACATCCATCATATGATTGTTACATGTGCTTAAGCTTTTGGCTTAGTAGCGTGTAACACGTGTTATTTTGTTGTTTAGCTTTGTGCGAGGATTTTGGGAATTGCTTTAGCATCAGGTGAGTTTCATAGCCTTTTTTATGTTTTATTGGGGTGAAGGTGATGCTAAGTGTTAAAATGTTTTGGTTGCTATGATTATGTGTTATGTGGTTATTGATGGTGATGTGATACGCTCCATGGCTTTGTGATCAATTGGAGTTGTTTTGAGGTATGTGAGTTCGGTTGGAGAGTGGTGTTTACTACTCAATCAAATCCAACTGAAGGGTTGAAATAATACCTACTGACTTTGTGTTCCGATCGAAGGGTAGTGAGCTACCCATGACCCTATTGTGAGTGTGGAACGATAGACCCAGTGGACTGGCGGGACACTGAGGCGATTGGTTTGGCAGCGTGGACTGCGGTACATGTGTGTTTGTTATATTGATTTAGTATTCGCAACAATGTTTGAAAGATTTTGTTTTATGTGTCTTAAACCTAGACTCTCACCAACCATTTTGTTGGACGTTAAAAGCTTCATTTTCAGGTGAGCATCATGAGGATGTTAACGCTAAAAACAGTGGCTAGAAAGACCGTTAGGAATGCATTTGGAGTTTGCTCCTGAGTTTTGTACGTTTTTGATGCATGGATTCTTTAGAATTCTATTTCATTTTATTAGGTTCGTAAGGCATTTATGTCTTTGTATTGATGAGACCCTTTTTTCATTACGCCAAGACGCCCTGTTGTGTTTCTTTTGTTTTTGTATTGTCATGATAACATTATGTCTTTTATATTAGTTATGCATTAGTGATTCTCTATTGTTGACACCATTGTGTTGTGATGATATCCATGATGTTACGCCTCGTGTTTCCGCCTTGGTGGGGTGTGACAATTTATTCACGGTAAACATCCAATTCTATTCAGTCGGTCCAATCAAAACCTTAAGTGCTCTCTATATAATCTCAATTGACTTTGCCAAACACACATACTCTTATAAACGAACCTAACCCAGACCTCAATCAATCTTTTCTTAATCAATAATGGCGAATTTGGAGTTCTGTGACACACACAACATGGTCGCTTACTTAAAGAAAACAGAGGGCAGTGAAGAATTTCATCAAACAGTGGATTTTCTTAATACTAGTCACATTCGGTATGCTCTTACAACTGCTATAATAGATGGGAAAGTTAAGATTGTTACGTAATGTAACTATTAGGAGGCATCTCAAGTTAGAAAATTCTGATGGTAATTAAGTATTTGGCCCTACACGAAATGTTTTGAACAACTTGCTCTGTATGGTATTGTGTCTAATTCTGACAAAGTGACCTTTCAAAAGGACACTTTTTCCCCCAATGAGATTTTTTGATCCACACCATCCTTCATTGTTTAAGTTCTAAGAAAACTGCTTGGGAACAATTTAGTAGCAATATAACAACTGCTATCATTTGCTTGCCACAAACAGAACTTTTAATTTTTCCAAATTGATTTTATTAATGTAGCTAAGATTTTTTAATACCAAGTCTTTTGAACAAGCAAAAGAGGCTCAGCTTCTACCTCACAAAAAACATTATATTGCTCCCTAATCCGTACAACAAAAACTTTTTAGCAATATGAGGAGGGCTTCTAAGGGTTATACTAGGATGGACATTCCATTGTTTCCAACAATGCTTGTTCAGGGCCTAATTTTTCAGGGTGAAGGATCAACAGTCCCAGTTGAGTCCCATCACACACCCACAGGTGCTCCATCAACCTCACAACCACATCTTTCACCAACACTTAGGAGTTCTATCAGACAGGAAACTGAGGTTCTTCAGCCTAATTCTCCTCCTCACACCAATGTAGCAGATGAGGCTGCTTCCACAGGTGTGGATGTCAGATATGGAGGGGCTGGCACTAACTGTCACTAGCTTAGAAGCAGGACAGGGCAGTGGTAACATTGATAAGACTCCTACCATTCCCTATGATTCACCTCTCCCAAGAGTTCACACACTTGGAAGTGATGAGGGCAGAATGCAACACAATGAATTGATGGATTTGGTTACAAAATTGTCAGACAAAGTTGTAGCTTTGGAGACAGACTTGACGCAGACAAAGAAAGTTTATGGTGCTGCTTTTACAAGGCTTATCAAGAAGGTGAAGAGGTTGGAGAAAAAGGATAAGCTCAGCAAGTCAAGAAGAAAACTCAGACTAGTTCTCTTAGATAAAGAAGGTTCAGATTCAGATTTTTTAGCTCAAGAGGATCCTTCTAAACAGGGGAGGAAAATTGCTCAACTTGATGAAGATGAGGGGATTACTTTGGTACAGATGGGTGTTTCAACTGCTAGTAAAGATTATACCATTTTCCAAACTAATGTACCAGTTACTACTGCTGGTGCAGAAATTAGTATTGCCAGCCCTGAAGTTAAAATTGTTGGTGATTTTGTTGATGATATGCCCCCCCCCCCCCCACCCCCCCTGTTTAAAAAAGTTTAGTGTACATCAGAAGGAGTGAAACAAAGACAAAAGATAAAGGTAAAGGTATAATGGAAGTGTCTGAATCGACTATGACCAAGAACAAGAAAGACTTGGTCTAGAGACAGCTGTGAGACTACAAGAGGAGTTTGATGAAGAAGAGAGGCAAAGGATTGCCAGAGTACATGAAGCAGCTAGATCTTTTTCTAAGGTAGAATGGGAAGACATTAGAGCAAGAGTTGAAGCTTCTGAAGAGTTAGTTCAGAGACTACAGACAGAGGAAAGATAAAAGCACAGTGAAGATGATCAAGCAAAGATGCTTGTAGATCTTATCAATCAAAGAAAAAGATATTTTGCTACACAAAAATCTGAAGCAAAAAGGAACAAGCCCATGACTCAAGATCAACAGAGAACTTATATGTCCAATTATATCAAGCATATGGAAAATTATAAAGTGCGGCAATTAAAGAGACTTTCCTTTGATAGAGTGGGATATTGTAGGTTTGTTATCAAAGGACTTTTCTTGAAAACATAATGAGTGAAGCAAACACTAATATTGTACCCTTGGAGACTAAAATTATGAAGAGGAGTTCCAGATTAGTAGCAGGTATTTTCACAAGCATTAGTTACAGAATCTAGCAAAGCTGAGGTACTAAAAGAGCTGCAGAAGAAGAACTTGGTCAACAAAGTTCTAAGAAGCAAAAGTCAGATGAGCTATCACAAGAAGAGCTACAGCAATTGATGATCATAGTTCCAGAAGAAGGGATGAATATTGAAGCCCTGCAAACCAAATATCCAATCATTGACTGGGAGGTTTACACTGAAGATTCAAGAATGTACTGGGACAATCACCGGGTTATTAAATCATACAGATGTATATCAGGTTTTTGAAGATATGCTAAATACTTTTAACAAGGATGATTTAGTCAAACTATGGAGTCTGGTTCGAGAAAGGTTCAACTTAACATAACCAACAGAAGATAAAGAAATAGAGATCTGGGTAGAGTTTAAGAGACTATTTGAACCTGATGTTGATGATGAGTATTTATTAATCGCTCAGAAACATATACAATATAAAACATAGGAGATAACTGGTATGATACATGTGGAGTGCTCATTATCTACAAAGGAAGGAATGATATCTACTATGCTGTTGAAAGACTATCCTTTGTGTCAATAGCTGTTCTTACAACAGATTTAGTTGCAAAGCTCTTGTGAACAAATAATGAGATATCCGAGATAACTATTAGGAGAATTTATATGCAATTAAAAGGACCAAGAAGATAAAGTGGTTTGGAAGATATTCCTCATCATTAAAACAAGTTTAATTCAGAGAAACTTGATGATTTGGAGGTAAATTACAAGTGTTACGGGGAGGAATGTTTAGGAATTAAATGTGATCACACTTAGTACCCCCAGCCAATCAAGAGTATAATAACTACTTAAGTTACAACTGCCGAGTATTAACTAGTACGATTTGTACTGTTCAGTAAGAAAGTACTGCCATAATAAACTTAATATGCTGAATGGACTTCAGACTAGCTTGCAATAAGATTAAAGAATGCTAAAGAGATAAATGAACGATCAAGAGATTTGTATTGACGTATTCAGAGATATCTATATAGTTTAGTAAAAACGTGAAATTTAAACATTATAGAAGATTTGTAGTTATCTTGTAAAGGACTCCTTAGTGTTAAAAGGAGATCCTAGTTAGGTTATATGTACGTACAATAGAGGATATAATTTTGAAACATAGGCTGCTTCAAGGTTGTAAACCCTAGTACTACACAGAGTACTCGTATTATTATAATAATATTAGAGCTTTTCAGTAATATCATTTTTCATACAGTATACTGTTTCATTAATATTCTTCTAAGTATTAATGAGTAGATTCCGCATACACTTTAGTATTCATAAAGTTTTAACCATAGTTGTTTTGGATTTATCCAAAGTAACTTAATCTTTACAATCTAAGAAAAGATCCTAAGAGTTGGGATCAACAAAACAACAAGGTTTGTTTATGTTTGGGCCACAAAACATAACGTTGGTTTGTTGTACCCGAAGAAGACTCGAGGTCATCTAGCTTTAGTGTCGCGAAAAATAATGTAAGCAACGTTAATAAATTTTTCTTTCTCCGCCGAGAAGGGAAGCATGTTGATTAAGTGAATAACTCTCGAGTTGGATACTCAAGGAGTGGAGTAGGGCAAAGAGGATCTTCGTGACCGAACCATTATAAATCATTATGTCCGGTTTGCATTTTCTTTTACCTTTCGCTTTACTTATTTCTTTACATTTATTGCTTTACTTTTACATTTGCATTATGCTCATGATTTTAGTGGATTTTGTGATAACTGTTAGTTATTGTTTGTGTAGTACTTTGTATTGTGGATGTGTTTGCATTGTTAATATGCGCCTAGTTATTATAATATTATATAATGACAACTCTCATATTGCGTCAACTTGATTTGGTGATTGATATAAAATATTTTTAAAGTTTTTTTAACGTACACATATTCCACCCCATGTACAAATGAGATTGAATTTGTATGAAATTACAGTTGATATCGGTATGTAAAAATTTGTCAATGGGTCCTCCAACCTCGAATTCAAGTTTGAAAAGGGTCTTAGAAAGTGGGACCCTCTCTCCCCCTTTCTCTTCATTTTGGCGGTTAAGGCTCTTAATGTCGCTCTTGAGGAAGCAAAAAATAGGCATATTTTTATAGATGTAGAGGTAGGATGAGACAAAGTTAATGTCTCACACTTTAATTTGGCGGATGATGCTATTGTTTTGATTGGTCATCCTTAAATATAAAAAAATATGTCTATCATCCTCACTTGTATTCCATAATAGCTTCGGGCCTTAAGGTAAACAATAATTAAAGTCATTATTTCAGGATTGTGTAGAAAATAAATGATCTCATTTCTCTAGTCTTATCCATTGGATGTCAAACCACCCACTTCCTTGCACATACCACGCCTAACCCCAGTGCAAAAATGTTAAGAAGTGTCAATTGGACCCTCATTATTGATCATTTCCTTAAGAGGCTTTCCAATTGGAAAGCAAAAGCTTTGTCTTTTGGTGGTCGACTCACTCTCATAAAATCCGTCCTTGGTAGCCTTGGAGTCTACTACTTTTCCACTTTTAAAGCCACTAAAATGGTTACTAACAAGCTCAAAAGTATTAGAAGAAAATCTTTGGGGCGGATCTTTGGATTCAAACAAAATTGGTTGGATTGCTTGAAACAAAGTACTTGCTCCACGTGATCAAGGGGGCCTTATTGTAGGTAGTCTAAGAGTAAGCAATCTAAGCTTGCTTGCTATCAAATGTTAGAGAGGTGCGTTGATAGAAAAGCTCTTCCTTATAAGTGAAAGGTAATCCTCTCATAACATGGTCCTCAAGGTGAGTCTCCATTAAGTTTCTTCCATCATAAGTCAAAATGGGGTCCATGGTTTTCAAATTGCCAAGTTCAATTGGCGATCTCGGGCGCGTATGTTATCGATTTACACTATATTTTCAAGGTTAAGGTAGGGAATGGGGAATCTACTTGTTTTTGGACTGATAAATGGGTTGGGAACTCTCCTCTTTATTCCACTTTCCCTAGACTTTATCGCTTAGAATCAAACAAACAGTGTCGGTCTATGATCGTACTCTAAATCCAATAAGGTTGACTTCTATTACAGATTCTGAGTTTTCTTCAGTTGGGTCAGCTGGTATGGGTTACTTTTCCCCTCCTGGTCTTCAGTTTCATTGGGCTTGGATTCGCGCTTTGCGGGTATCGGATTTACAAAAGCTTATGGACTTACAAAGTTTGATGTCTAACTACAAGCTTTCTTCTCCTGACCAAGATCGACGGGAATGTGTTATTGATAACACAAGATCATTTACTATTAGTGGAGTGAAATTCCTCATTACATATTCCCCATCTCCATTGTCAACATATCCTTATACATGGAAGAAGCTAGTGCCTATTAAAGTCAACGTCTTATCTTGGAGAATTAAGAACAACATGACTCCAACAAGAGTTAATTTAGATAATAGAGGAATTGATCTCTACTTGACCCGATGCCTAGTTTGTGATAATGAATTGGAAACGGAAGTGCAATCCTTGTGAAGTGTAATGTTGCTGCAGAAACATGGCGTGACATTCTAAAATGGTGAAATCTTCATAATACTCAAATTGACAACCTCAATTATATCTTCTCTCTTGCAAGCCGCTCTAACTTATCTCTATTCCCCACCAAAGTGCTTGATGTTGTAATCCACTCCACCCTTTGGATTCTTTGGAAGTTTAGAAACGACTCATGCTTCTCGTCCACAAGACCAAAGCAAAGTCTCATTCTCAACGATGTGAAGCATCTTTCTTATATTTGGATTTCAAAAAGAGCTCGTAATGTTACACTTAATTGGATAGAGTGGCTTTTCAACCCATGTAACCATAGTTGTTAAGATCCTGATTATGATCTTAGGATCTTACGATTTTACGATATCGGTAAGCAAAAACGATCCGGATCTTACATAGGATCTTTGCAAGCTTAAGATCTTATAGGATCCCGATCTTGACCATAGATCTTAAGATCTAGTACGATCTGATCTTACTGTTCTTGAAGAACCACAACTAAAAAAACACACATTATGGATGGTGTTTGTATAATTTATAAAATAACATTTAATCTTCTTAAACATTTTATAATCATAATTAATAACAACATTTCTATGAAATATTGATATAATTTTATGTTTATGACATATAATAATTTGCAACTTTGTATAAATATTACAAGACTATTAAGAAAATGAACATTATAGAAGAATCTTAGGATCCAAGATCTGATCTTTACGATCTTGATTTTGTAAAAGACAAAAATGATCCTGTGGTAGGATCCCGATCTATGAACAACCTAGCTGTAACTCTCAATCCACTCTTAGTAATTAATTGTTTCGCCTATCGTCTTCCTAAGATTCTAAATTAATCTGTCGTTCTAAAAAAGAATAATGTGTTATTTTTCGAGATTTATTTGTAACAAGGTTAGTCACTCGCGCGCTGCCGCGGAGCGTGCGGGACTATTCTTGCAATGGACCGATACCGCCAGGTACTATTTGCCAATCGTTGGGACTTACCTTGCAATGAACCGATAACCTCAAAGATTATTTCCGTAAATATTTTAAAATATATATATTAAACTTCAACCTTATTTATAAAGTTCTGTTTGGTAGAAATATTACATATTTAATCTATACATTCTCTTCATGTTTTGGTGATGAAAAACATGTAACATATAGGAACACAAAACGGAAAATGCTTAGTTTAACTCGTAAACACAAGCATCAATCATACCTCAACACTTTCCGACGTCTCAAGTTTTCTTCAACAACAAATTTAAGTTCACACCCGAGCGTATATCACTAAATGGAATGAACAAACAAACTTTAATTGTTGCATGATCAAATTTTTTATTTTTCCAAACCTTATATTTTTTTATAAAATGGGACAAACATTTTTAAAAAACATATACAAAACATTTTTGTATTTATAAGAAATGTTTTATTCAAAATAAATATTTTGAATTCAAATTTTCTACCCAAAAACAGCTAGAAAGTTCCAGAAAAACCTTCCCCACAAAAGGACAAAAAAAGGAGCGTCTAAAAAATGGACGCCCCCTTTAATTAATTAAGGGGACCAACCATAATTAAGGGGACCGCCCTTATATAATTAAGGAGACCGCCGAAATAAAAAATTAATATTTTTTCTTATAAATAATGGACTGTTTCCACAGATTTTCTCACCTCTTTGCACACAGTTTTCTCTTATCAAAAACCTCCTTTCAAACCCTTTCCTTTGATCACTTAACTTATTATAAGTTTGTTTAAAATGTAATCCAATCATCTATCCATTCAAGTGCAAGAGAAGAACCTTTGTTATCATTAAGATACAAAGTTATGTAGGTTAGTTAGTGCATTCGTGACATGTCTTACATTCATAATGTATAGATCGAGTTCATGTATTCCAAACTTGTGTAATAGCTTGATCATGGTTATCATGGTGTGTATAGTTTTTAGATTGTGGTGATCATAGGAAGTTTAGATAGATCGGTGTGATCAAAGTAGTGTCTAGTTGAAGTGAAGTTGTGAAGTGAGGTATAGAAAAGTTGTGAAGGGTAGTAAAGTTGTGAAGTGAAGTAGTGTGGTGAATAATACTAAGGCATGAAGAAGTTGTGTTGTGAAGTCGTGAAAGTAGTGAAGAAGTCGTGAAGTCGTGATAGGTTGGTTCTAGCTAAGATTAGAACTCAAAATCTAGCTTAGTGTCAGAAATTGATATAAGTGAAAGTTGTGTACGGTTTTCTTCGCCATAAGGGAGCTTGTTGACTAGTGAAGTAACTCTCGAGTTGGGTACTTGGGGAGTGGAGTAGGGCGAAGAGGTGCTTCATGATCGAACCACTATAAATCACCGTGTTCGGTTTGCATTTCCTTTCACTTATCTCTTTACATTTTTAC